>LPNX010162329.1:5433-161186 GCA_001517045.1 Pseudotsuga menziesii
GAGAAGAATTATTCAAAATGGTGCAGAAGGAGGACGAAAGTCTGGAGGATTTTGTGGAAAGGCTGCTGTATAATGTGCAAAGAGCTGGGAAGATGAACATGGGGCTGGACGTGCTCAAGATAATCTTGCTTCGTGGGATCAGGGATGATTGCTTAGACATGTTAAATCTGCTAGGAAAGGGAGATATCTCCAAAGAGCCTTTTGGAAATATTGTGGAATAATGTAAGAGATACTCCAGGGGCTCTTCCAGGAACAATAAGCGGGACAAATGGGATAAGCTAGAACATGATGTCTTTGATAGAACTCAGAAGTCGTCCAATGGAGGAGCTACCAGTGCAGAGATAGGCAATCTCCTTGAAAATTTTAATACATAGATGATGAGCTCCATCTCCTCGGAGATCGATGTCCTGAAGGAAAAACAAAAACAGGCAGTGGAGGATCTAACACTAGGCGTGTTCTGCCCCCGATTTAGAAAGAATCATCCACTGAGGGAATGCCCGCTTGATAAAGTAGAAGTATGTTAGCTGTGTAAGCTGAACCATGACGTGAAAGAATGTCTCTCACTTTCCCAAGTGAAGGCTGTTCTGTAGGCATCAGCTCCAGAAGTGGAATTGGCCTATTTCATTGCACAGAAGAAACCTTGGTAGCCTCAAAATCAAGGTATGCCTCTAGACTCGTTTCCATTTTTGAGTAATATGGGTAATTGGAATAATAACATGCAAAATGTGAATACACAATTCCCTTCAAATTATGCTCAGTGGAATTCTTCCCAACCTGCAATGCAAAATTATAACTCATGGAATCCCTGGACACAACCACCACATCAACCTATGTTGTGGTCTCCAGGATGGAGGAATTTCCATCCCGAAAACCAGTTTCCTCAACCACCTCCATCTCAACAGTCACCATATTCCCCTCAATATCCTCAATAACCACCTCAGCAGTCGCAGCTGCAGCTACAGAATAATTTCGTCCCTAATATACTAATAAGACCTCAGCTGCTTGCCCAACCTAATCCTAACCCGAATAATAAAACAATCCATAAATAAACCTAGGAATTTGATATTACTATTATAGATAAACCTAGGAAAGAAAATGTTGTTGCTGATTTCCTATCTCGTTTCACTAACAGTGATGACAGTTTGCCTATTGAGGACTCTTTTCCAGATGAACATCTATTAGCACTTTCAGCTCACTCCCCTTGGTATGCAAACGTCACTAATTATTTGGTTGCAGGAAAGCTCGTGCCACATATGTCTAAACGAGAAAAGAGAAAAATCATTCAGCAGAGTGCCAGGTATTATTGGCTAAATGGTCATCTCTTCTACAGAGGGCCTGATCTTGAGATTAGGAGATGTGTGAGGGAAGATGAGATCTTTCATATATTGAAAGCCTGTCATGATGAACCTTGTGGGGGACACTTTGCAGACAAAAGAACAAGGCACAAAGCGCTGCAGATGGGTTACTATTGGCCGACTCTTTTCAGGGATGCTAAAAGGTATGTTTAGTCTTGTGACAGCTGCCAAAGGATGGGCCAGCCTAATAAAACAGATCAGATGCCCCTACAACCTCAAGTAGTAGTTGAACCATTTGATAGATGGGCACTGGACTTTGTTGGCCCTATCAACCCTCTTTCCAGATAGAAAGCTTACATTCTAGTTTGCACTGATTATATGACCAAGTGGGTAGAGGCTGTAGCTTTGGCTAAGGATAACGACCAGGTAGTGATTGATTTTCTGTACAGTGAGATATTTACCCGCTTTGGGGTACCGAAAGAAATAGTTACCGATGGGGGACCGCAATTCATGTCACACCAATTTGAATCCTTGCTTCGGAAGTATCATGTGCAGCATAGGGTGGCTTCACCTTATCACCCCCAGGCCAATGTCCGGGTGGATAGTACCAATAAAGTTACTGAAGCCATCCTTACTAAAACAATTAAGAGCCATCGAAAGGATTGGGCTGGCAGGCTTCCGGAAGCACTGTGGGCATATCACACGACTTGGCGCAACACCACAGGTTTTTCTCCTTACGATTTAGTGTATGGAAAGAGTGCCATCTTTCCAATTGAGTTTGAAATCAAAACCCTGAAGACAACCACCGAAATGAATCTGGATGTAACAGAAGCCTAGAAGAGAAGATTGAATCAACTAAACGAATTGGATGAGAAGCGGTTAGCTGTAATGGACCAGACTGTGCTGCTTCAGCAACAGAGATCCACTTGGCATGACCGATTTATTAAAAAGAAAGTCTTATGTGAGGGAGATTGGGAATTACTGTATGACTCCAGGTTCAAAAGGGATTTTAAAGGTAAATTATGTCCAAGGTGGCTAGGTCCATACTTGGTCGACAGGGTCTTTGACAACGGTACTGTCCATCTAGTGACCATTGATGGAAACCACATACCATTATTTGCTAATGGCCACAGACTGTGACTGTATCATAAGCCTATTTCGAAAGATGCATTTATTTCACAAATTGGTGCCGATCCAGATCTTCAGTTGGCACCAGGGCAGGAACTTCCCTCGGCCTTTGCCAATCCTTAAGCTGTAAATCGTGTTTGAGTTACTGTACATAAATAATGTGTTTTTTCTACCGCATCGTACATTGTTTTTTTTTTTCCTTTTGCATTTGATCTTCTCGTTTGTTGTTATTTTTCAAAAAAAATAAATTTCAGGGAAGCGCCAGGGGAATGACTAGATTGGGCCTGTCAAGCAAGAATCGTTTTCCTATGCCTTCCTGTGCTACCTTTCCTTTCCCTTAAAATAAATTTCCAGCCGGTCGTAAAACTCATTTCCTGGTGGCTGCGACATATTTCCCGGCGGCTACGAAATATTTCCCAGCAGCTGCAACATCTTTCCCGGCGGCCGTAAACCTTTTTCCCGGTAGCCGCGACCTTTTCCCTATGATTGAAAAATCCTTTTTCTGGCAGCCATGAACCATTTCCTGATGGCTGTGACATATTTTCCGGCGGCAGCAACATATTTTCTGGTGGCTGTAAAAACTTTTCCCAGCAGCTGTGATTTTTCCCGATCCCGCAAATCCTTTTCCCAGCAGCCGTGATTTTTCCTGATGCCACAAATCCTTTTCCCAGCGACCATGAATCTTTCCTAGTGGCTGCAACATCTTTTTCATCGGCCGTGATATCATTCCTGTCAACTGCAATTCTGCTTCATTTGGCGGATGTCTTCAGCGTTAAAGGCCGTATTTTGAAAACTTGCATTGGTAACTCCTGTATTAAGAGAAAAATTGCTTCAACTTGCTAGATATGGCTCTGATTCATCCCACTCATGCCGATGAACTGAGCCACACGACGACCGCTTTGTTCATAATTCTGACCCTGGCGATGAGATGGTTTGTGTTTAACCGATGGACAGAATTATTGCATTATCCTCCCCATCATGATCAATTTAATGAAAGCGCACGAGTTCGGCTTCGCAACGTCAACAACCGCACGTTCCACCATTCTCCGCAGGATATCTCACGCACAGTCTCACGAGGTATGGCTTTGATTTATCATGTGATTAAGTATTGATAAGATTTAACGATATCAGTTGTACCTTTATTCGTATCACCATTATGGCCTAATTAACTCCTTCCCCTGTGCGACGTAAAAACTAATAACCGCCACCTTCCCCAATTTGGAATAAAATTTCGAACGTTTTTCTGAGCTAAACTTTCCAAATTTGCCCATTTACTCAACATCTTCCCTCAGCGATTCGTGCATCCTCTACGCTGCAACCTCCATTATTGGATTCTGTAATCTGCGAAGTAGCAATCTCAGTCTGTATCCAGGACTATGGGGATTCCAGCTCGCCATGAACCTTTGGATACACAGGAACTTAGAAAAAATCCCACAATTCTTGCCATATTTCAAGCTGCCGGATGGCTCAAATGTTTTGAGTGACTGGATGGCTTTCACCGAGAAGCATCCTTGCAATTTTCCTTAAACCTCACAGAAACTCACTCTGAGGTGTGGGGGATGCGCATAGAAGTCTCCGAAGCCATTATATCCGAGGTTAGTGCTATCCCGTAGGTGGGAAAGCCATGGTTTGGATGACGAGTCCCCACGACGACCGCACGGGAAGCATTTTTACGAGAAGGGGAGCAAGTTCAATCATCCAGAAGAGGGATTTCACTGCACTCATTGCTACGGCCATGGGATCAGGTTGCTGTCTTTCTCAAGAAGTACATCCCTTGTGAAGGTAGGTACCAAACTGTTTATAATTCTGAACTACCTTTACTTTCTCATCTCCGCCAAACATGCCATACTGTTTGCTTCATGACTTGCATCATATGGCGGCGTTCGTCCAAGCTGCTAAACATCCATTTGCCTCCCTGACCCACCATGGTCTCATCAAGTTAATAATTTTACAAACCCTTGCTCAGCATAATATAACCTAGGAGCAATTCACAGCTTGAGCCCAGCAACCCGCTCCCTTGCCGGGTGTCCAGGTATAACAGGAACAGATTCAACCACAGTAGGAGGACCGGAGTTCCTCCAATATAGTTGGGGGGCAGGATGAGACTACATCAGAAGAAGAGAAACCAAGGGCATAGGCAGAGCAATTGGAGGAGGGTGTGCATAAAAACCCTGTGGAAAACCTAGACAACAGCGCAGCTCTAACACCAGAAGGTGAAATTGGAGTAGCACTCAATGCTGCGACAATTGAACCTGAAGGTGACAGAGCCAAGGCAATAAAAGAAAATATCGAGTCGGTAACCATTGAATATTCACCTGAGTGGGAAGGAGGAACTTTAATTGAGGAAGAACAGCCTGAGGAGCAAGAAAATATTCCTTCGACCTCAGCTGTGAAGCCCGATATCCCAGCTCCACAAAAGAAAACACCACAAAGAAGAAAGAAAAGATCAATTAATGAACTTAACATAACCTCACCAATCAGAAGAAAAAGAACTAAATCAGCTACAACAGCAGAGGCAGCCAGGAAAATATGGGCAACCCTAGAAGCACAGGTTGAGTTCCCAATCCTTGTACCAAGGCTGATGGATGCTCCACAAAGTCCAGTCGAGGAAGAACCCAGCATTGAAGGAATTCTGAATGAGAACACACTATTAAAAGAGGAGTTCCAAGTACTTTGAAGGGAATTGGAGACATGGAAGGAAACCTACAGAAAATTAGGTGAAAGAAAAATGTATACATTAGTGGAGGCTGCAGACCAGTTGGAGGGATCGAACTCTACCGAGCATGGCAAGGAAAATGAGCAAGTGCTCTGTCCCACCTGTGGGGAAATCTTCAAGGAGGTAGGCCACAAGATTATAATTCATACCTGTACAGCACAGCAGTCCGAAGCCACAATAGAAGAAGATGCAGAAAAAGAAGATGCTGCCACATAAGAACCAGCATCTTTATCCATCCTGGCTGAAGTTGCCACCAATTCTGTGATAGAGGAGCAAAAGGATGAAATCATGCATGATGTCGGGGACAAAGATTGCATGGTAACCCCAGAATGCTCCCACGACATGGAGATTGTAGAAGCTGAGCCACAAGGGCAGGACATTGATGAACTTGAACAGGGGGCTGCAACACAAGAACCAGCAAACCTGAATATACTTGTCCAATCGGCCGAGCAAGTGGGAGAAGAACCTGGGATGGAGGACACTCTGGAACCTAATGAAGAGCTTTGCACTGTAACCCCATAATGTTCCCATGATACAGATCTCATATGAGAAGAATTGTAACAGCAGGAGGATGAAGAGGTAAGCAAGGATGTTGCTACACAAGAACCAACATCCTTGGAAGTTGCAGCAAGGATTCCGGAATTGCAATTAGAAGGTAACCCTGGAATGGATATCATTTTCGGTATACAGTGTAGTGAGGATGAACAGGTACAGAAACAGTCCTCAGGTGACACTGAAATCCTTGAGGAGGAGCTGCACAATGAGGAAGATATCCAATATCAGAGGCAGAAGGACAAGGAAGACACTGCTACACAAGAACCAGTGTCTCTAAAAACAATGAACGTAGTTGCTGAAGAGAATCCAGGGGATGTTGCTGCTACACAAGAACTAGCAACTCTTGAGTTAGATTTAGAAATGCAGGATGCCCAAGAGGAAGACACTGTTACACAAGAACCAGTGTCTTTAAAAGCTATGAATGCAACTTTTGAAGAGAATCCAGGGGATGTTGCTGTTACACAAGAACCAACAACTCTTGAACCAAACTCAGAAATGCAGGATGCCCAAGAGGAAGACACTGTCACACAAGAACCAGTGTCTCTAAAAGCCATGAATGCAGCTGTTGAGGAGAATCCAGGGGCTGTTGTTGTTACACAAGAACCAGCAACTCTTGAATCAAATTCATAAATGCAGGTTACCCAAGAAAAAGGCACTGCCACACAAGAACGAGTGTCTTCAGAAGCAATGGATGTAGCTGTTGAAGAGAGTCTAAATGAAGTTGTTGTCACAAAAGAACCAACAACCCTCATAGTAAACTTAGATGTGCAGGATGCTCAAAAGGAAGACACTTTCCCACAAGAACCGGTGCTTCTACCCGTTAAAAACTTCATTGACTTAGACTCGAATCAAGAAGAGCATCATGAAAAGGAAATCTTGAACCTGGCAGCCGAAGTCTCAACTTTGAAGATGGAGGTGATCAAATGGAAAATCCAGGTGGAGGAGTACCAGAAAGGGATGATTTCTCTCAGCGAGCATAGAAAAATCATCAGGGGATTGGAAGAGAATGGGGCAGAATAACGTATGGCCCATAGAGTTCGGGAAGAAGAGCTACAGAGCAAATTGAGAGAATTGAAAAAGTTCCAATCCATGCAGCAGGAGAAGAAGCGGATGTACGCTCTCTCTCAAGAACTCATGGGCACCAGGAAGCCTTCTTCCTCTTATCCAGTATTCTTGTTTGAACAATTTGTCTGGTTTAAATTGAAGGCTGTATAGGAAGGGAGGTCGTTCGAAATCACAACCTCAGCAAAGTTCTTGGAGACATTCTTTGGAAGCAATTTTGAGGAGCAAAACCTGCTGTGTGAATTATACTTGCATGAGATGGCTTGCCCTCTGGACTGCCACTCAAATCTTGTTCCATTTGCAGGGGATGTTCAGCTAAGAGCCTTTGCCTCTTTTGTGAGCAATCATGCTCAGTGGGAAAGGTATTTTTAGACCTTTTCCCATAATGAAGCTCACACTAACTTATGGATTCGAAGTGAGCCCCAGAATCCTGGCATTCTTTTGGCACGGTACAGAAATTTTCTTTCAAGACCCCCCCAGACACAACATATCATGATATTGCAGGAAGAAGTGATCTCCACTTGCACCAATTACATCTCCAGACATCAGCAGGTAGCATTGGAGGGGAGTAAACACAGATGGCAGGCTGCCTCCTCTGCACTTATAAGCCGAGATCCCTACTGTTTCAATAATTTCAAGCAGGCACTTTCTAGAGTCAAGGGATACGTAGGAAGTATGAGGGAGTGTGGAGTTAATTGGTTGGGTTTGAAATTCAAATTCCCCCTCATTTGGTGGCCATCAAAATCATATAATGTGGATTTTTCCTTAACTAGGGCAGAGGAGCAGTGATGCTGGAAATATTGGGTTACTCACAGAGGATTTTTGAAGACAGAGGAGGAGCCTGAGTTTCCCTACAATTTTTCCTCCCTCCATGAATAGAGCTCAGTGCAGGACTCAGATTCCAATTGATGTAGTTCGTTGCATGAGGACATGCAACAGGATAGTTGGGGGGAGATGTTGAGCCTAGAATTGGCCCTTTTTAACCATCTTCAATCACCTTTTCTTCCCCTATCTTATACCATTTTAGCATGTTAATCAGACCTGTTGTCCTCACTTTATTTCCCAAACTACGAAGGTAAGACTGATCATTGCTTTATCTTATTAATGCTTATGATTGTGATAATTAAGGCTATGTATCTCTCAATTGTGCTAATATGTTATGATTTATGAAGGTAGTTTGAGATAAGTGGACTGCAGGAAGATGGAGCTGAACAAGTCTTGAAAGGAGGGATAATCGCCGCTCAAGATGATCCTCCGATCATCAATTAAGGAACGTGGTTCTAATGCAACATCTCAGACAGAGCTGTGACAAGGGCAGCTGTAACAGAATGTTCTACAATTGGAGATCTTTAGTACATGGCTATGCGAGTATGATTGCGGTAAGATGAGATTGCTACTCTTGGGTCAATTAACAGCTCTTTCGCATTTTCCATGGCTTCACCATGCCACGTTTGTAACAACTAGTGTTATTTAGGGCGCCTGAAGATCAGAGATCTTCATGGCTGCCCTTTGTAGTAGGATCAGATGTTATAGTCTTTATGTATAAATATGGGAAGCTGTCTCGACCCAGAGGGTGAGAAAAAAAATAATTCATTCATTGTATTAGCAGTGGAAGCAACCTGTGTAATCTTTCTTTCTTTAATATAAGGAGTTACCGCTAATTTAAGGGAGCTTCACGTTGTTCAGCCAGCATATCTGTGTGAAGGCTGGGCCCACCTTCCACAGAGATTGCTGAGTTAATTTAGGACTTTTTAATTTAGTATTGTGTGATGTTTTGATCATTCTATTTCCTTTGTACATAGCTGTAGTAGTGTCGATTTATAGTATAATTGTGATTGCATTTTACTTGTTCAACTGGTGCCCACCCTGTAGTGAGAAACTGAATAATATCCTCGTAGTACTCATCTGTGATCTGGATAGAAAATAATTGTGCATCTGGCAGATTATCCTCTAAATTACTTGGTTCTTCTCCTGAATCGATCCACCATAGATGATCAAGTCTGGAATTTAATTTTCCTAGTTTTACAATGATTTCAAAATCATACTCCTGAAATAAGAGTAACCATCTACAAATCCTTCCTCCTAATACTGGTTTATTGACCAAATACTTTAAAGCAGAATGGTCAGTAAACATCTTGAACGGGGCACCCAATAGGTAGTGGCTGAACTTTTGTAGAGCATACACCATAGCTAATCCTTCTCTTTCTGTGGTGGTGTAGTTCTTTTCCGCGGTAGATAGCTTTCTGCTTGAGTACGTGATAGGGTGATCAATACCTCCTTCTCCTAGCTATGTTAAGATGATCCCCAATGCGATGCCAGATGCATCCACATGTACATGAAATGGCTTGTTCCAATCTGGGAATACTAAGATGGGTGCTGTAACCATCTTCTCTTTAAGTGTGTCTAAACTTTGCTGGCATTCCTCATTCCATAGGAATTTCACGTCTTTCTTTAACATCTTTTCCATAGGTGCTGTGATCTTTACATAACCTTTGATGAATTTTCTATAGTACCCGGTATGACCAAGCACTGTTCTCAACTGCTTGACTGAGTTGGGTGCTGGGAGATGTACAATGATGGCAATCTTTGCAGGATCTACCATCAAGCCTTGTCTGCAAACAATATGACCCAACAGAATACCAAATGGTGCATAGAATATACATTTCTTCAAGTTAAGAGAAATCTGATATTGCCTACATTTCTCTAACATGAGCCTTAAATATCCTATATGCTTTTCGATTAATCCAAATACAGTCCTATCGTTAAAATAGACTTCTAAGAATTTATGGATTTATTCCTTGAATACAACAACTACTACTCTAGAAAAGATAGCTGGTGCATTTTTAAGACCAAAGGGCATTACCGTGTACTGGAATGAGCCCCATTCTATTGCAAAAGTGGTATTGTGTCGATCCTATGGATGGATTCTGATTTGGTGATAGCCTGAAAAGCCATCAGTGAAGGAGTAGACATCCTGTCCTCCCACATTGTCTAACACTTCATCAGTGAAAGGTGTCGGAAATGGGTCATGAAGTGATGTGTCATTGAGTTTGTGCAAGTCGACACAAATCTTGATTTCTCATTTGGTTTTCTTTTCCTGCATGACCATGGGACTAACCCATTTGCTTTCTTCTACTGGCTCAATGATTCCTGCTGCTAGCATCTTATCAATTTTGTCCTTAACTTTTTCTTTATAGCGGGGATTTAATCTGTATGGACGTTGCTTAACTGGCCTAGCATCGTCTTTTAATGGTATGTGCATGACTCCCAAATCTCCTACTATTCCCTTCATCTCTGTGAACTTAGTGGGAAATAGGTCCTGATAGTCATGTAAGAGATCTGCGAAGTGTCCTACTGTTTCATCATCCCAATAGTTTCCAATAGAGGCAAACTTAGGTTCTGTTTCTGTGCCAATATTGATCTCTTTAATCTTGATAGGTTCTATGATAGCTGGAATTTCTAGTCTGGGTCCATCAACATTGCGAGTCCCTTCTGACTTGGGAATGTTGACACTGTGAGGATTCTCATCCTCATCATCTGGTTCTACTACGAAGTTGTAACACTCTAGCGCATGTTCCAACTGGCTGGCCCAATCAGGCTGAGCAGGCACTGATAGGGTACAGTCATCAAATACCTTAGTCTTTATTACATCTAGAGCCTAATCAATGCTTGGATACTCATATTCAAAAGTGAAAGTGAGTAGGAAGCTGTCTATCATAAGTGGCCATGTGATGGTTCCTCTGTGCAACTCTGTCTCAGTGTACCAATTCCTTGGAATTGTGTCTAAAGTGTGAATGAATAAGTGAACCCATTCATCTTCTGGAATATCCAACCAACTCTGTTCACAAATTTGAATATGTGACCTGGGGTCACTCTCTCTTGTGTATTTCTACTGTAATGACCCCTTGTCATTAGAAAATATGATCACCATCAGTCTCTTAAGATCATCCCATGATGCGATATGTTCTTTATGTGCATACCACCATTTTGCAGGTGTGGCTTTTACTGCAAGGTCCATAGTTGTCAACCTCTTCTCCTGAGAGATTTCCTGCTCAAACTGCTGTAAAAAGTTATTGACATCTGCTAAGCCATGAAATGATGAAATATCAATGATATCTGTGCCAATCCATTGCAGTGACTTAGTCATAAATGCACATCTGCGAGATGAGACTTCGTAAAGTCTGTTCTGCCAGTTTTCTAGACCAACATCCGAGTCTGATGCGCATGAGCTGTCGCATCACCAACTAATGTTTCCTTTTGCGGTAGGGTTGATGTAATCACTCTGATTAGCAGTCATCTGATAAATACTTTCCATGTTGCGCACCTCCTCCTCTACCCTGATAGGTTCAATGTAGCGAGGACCCTGGAAAGGATCCAACGGTGCGATGACCCAGATCTGCTTATCCTCAAAGGTCATTTGTATTTTATTTAAGTTGATAACAGCCATGTTATCGATTCCCCAATCAATACCTAGTAAAGCTAGGTATGGTCTACTATCACCAATGATCTCTATAACTTCAAAGTCTGCAAAGTTGTGAACTCCGTCAATATCAACTGGTAACTACGGTAATTGACCCAGTGGTGATACCCACTGTTGATTGGCTAAGCGCATATGGATAGGTGATCTAGCTAACTTAGGGCTACCCATATGTTCCCATGTCTACTTAGTCAGAACATTTACCTCTGATCCTAAATCTAGGATTACCTCATCCATTTCAAATTCTCCAACTTGTGCTGTGCGTCTCATCTCTCTTCCTGTTCTTGTATGTCCCATAATATTATGAACAGTACACTGCGCAATGCTCACAGAAGAAGATGGATGACACTGATCTATGATACGCTGAAGCTCTCCAATAGCTTTCTCATTTCTAATGAGTTTCAAGCAGCTCCACAGGAAGGATTGTACACTTCCTATAGACTCATCCTCTTCGCATCTTCTCGATGTGGTAGCCTGGAATATTTGCACAGGACTAACGCCACAAGGTTCTTGCTGTGGTATGCCCCCCTGCATGACAGTACCTATGATCGCGATGCTGTAGGTTCAATAAAGAAAGTGTGCTGAAATGTTTCTTTGTTCTTCTGCAGGTCAAGTGGTGTTGATTTATTAGTCGCTTTGCACACCCACTGCAGACCTGTATTCATTTCTGTATCGTCCTGCGATGTTCTATGAATAGAAGCACCACTGCGAGTCACTATATTGATTCTTGGTTCTGGCTCTTTTTGCTCAGCAGCAATAAGCTGGATGTTCTGGTGTACTGCTGGCTTAGGTTCCCTAATCTTGGCTATCAATATCGGACACTCTTCTATAGGGTGATCATAGGACTTGCAATACTTACATGTCGTACTAGGGTTCTGACAGTCCCTAGCATAATGTCCTACAATTCCACAATTGTAACAAGTAATAGGTCCACGGCCACAGCCAAAGCCTCCATCACGCCCAAAGCCTCCTCCACGGCCTCATCCTCTAAATCCTCCTCGTCAGCCATCACGAGCCGGTTCTTGCTGTGGTCCTGCTGCTGGACCTGCTATTTCTGAATGGACTCTATACAAGTCATGATTTATTTCTATCATAAGATCATAAGCTCAGTAATTATGTTCATCATGACCTACTGACTTATAGAAGTTACAATATAAGTTCTTAGGGGTTTGTACATACTTTTGAAGTAAAGGGCATTCTGGTGGTCGATGTCCTCTTGTTCTGTAGAGTTCACACCATAGCCCTTGAGTCTATAATAGGGGGTTAGGAGCCCCACTTTCTAAATACTCTACAAATACTGGACAATTATCCTTAGTATGGCCCTGTCCTTTACACTTTATACACCATAGTTCTTGTGAAATCTTTTTTCCTTTCTTAATCTCATGCATCTGTAACATGAGATTGGCTAACTGGTTCTGTAAGCTTGTCATTCCTGTACTGGTCTCAGCTAGAGGTGAAGCCTCTAGTTTCATTGCCATCTCCAATGCTTCATCCTGTGTACGGAGTCTCTATTGCATTAATGGAAGTCTGATGTGCGGGAGCAGTGCTGCGATGAACCATTCCTTATGCTGCTCTGGCGCAAACTCAAAACTAACCTGGTCTATGAGAGCTTTGAATATTTTATCAAAGTCCCATACTGACTCTCTAGGTAATTGTTTGATGTCTTTAAGCTCTGCGATACACTGTGACTCAGACTTAGGTTTCTTAAATTCTTTAATCATTACGGTCTTGATCTGTATGAGCGTTCTGGCCGGTGCTGTTGTATACTTCATATACCATGTTAAGGTTTTGTCTCTAAGTGTAGTGAACAACTGGACAAGTTTAATGTTACCATCTTGGATTTGTTTAATGGTCCATACGGCTTCACATAGAAACCAATGCTGTTCCGGGTCTTCTGCCCCTGTACCCTTGAAGGTAGGTAACTTCATGTCATCCCCCATTCTATTTCTACGTGGTGGATGCTGATTTACTGTATTACTACCACTCGGCAGTGTAGGTGTAGGTGATGTAACAGTAGTATGTACTGTATGTGAACTACTAGATGTAGTTCCTACAGGATTATTCTGAGTCCCGGTTGTTTTCTATGGGGTATAAGGGTGGTAAGGGATACCTCCTACTGGTCTCTCTGTATTACTATGACTCTGTTTTCTAGTGCTGTCTGAACTATTTTCAAAGAGAGAAGATATGAAATCTACTTTATATTTCTTACCACTATGTGTACATCCAATTTCATCAAAATCACTCTCAACTCTTGTGCCATTACATTGACTTAGCTTATTCATCTAAGAATAAATCCATTACTCCTTTTTCATGTAATAACATCTTAATGAACAAGTTTAAAGAGCTTAGGTACTTACCATGGTAGCCTTTGAAGAAGTACCTCTCTGCTTCGCTGAAACTTTTTCTTTGATTAGCTGCAAACTCTGTAATGAAGCCTTCCAGCAAACTCGCAATCCAGAAGTCTACTACCCGTGAAATGGGATTATCTATACTCTTCACGGTCTGAATCAGTGCCAGTGTCCAGACAATGTTCCTTTTCTTCTTGAATATGTTCTGATCAGTCAACTTTGATAACCAGTCGTACAACTCATTTCCATAGGTCGCAAAAAATATCGTATGTAGATCAGTGAAGATATGTTTTTGTAACCAGTCCTCTGTACTCAGTCTAGGACTCTTGTTTTCTTTTTCACCAAATTCTTTCTTCTTAGACTTAACCCAGTGGTTAAGTTCTTCTTTAGTAGGATGCCAATAGAACATTAGCTCATCAATGTTTGTTCAAAATCGGCAACAAAACCATTTGTTGGTTCTCTGGGGCAGACCTGGGTTTACTTGTTATGTACCAACAAAACCCCTAGCTCACTGGCCCTTTCGGCGACAGACTGCAGAGCAGCTTGAAGTCTCACCCGAAGTGATCTTAGATGGGGTGGCTGAAGACTCAAGTGTCCTCAACCGGGTTCTGTAGCATCCTATCGGTCTCGTGACTCTTCTTAACCAGCAGGATCTCTCTCTGCGATGGTGACCTTTCTTACTCACTGGCTCTAGGAGGGTGCGGTCTCTTATCGCATCGCTGCCTCTAGAGCGATGCGCAAACTTTATCCTTGGCTACCCCTCTATACCGCAATATCTCTCACCGTGATTCCTCCGACAGTGCAATATCTCCTTTCTATGCTACGATATCCTTTACGGTAAGACTTCATAATGGCTCTCACGGCCCAAAGGATTCCCTCTTAGTATACTAGTTAAGCTAACGGCCTCACTTAGACTCCTATAGTCTAATATGCTTAACATCAACTATACTGAACTCGTGGAACTCATATACTAGAGTCACTTAACACAATAACTGTCAACTAACATGAACCAAGCACTGATAAACTCATATCCAAGCTACTTGATACATTCAACTTGTGGTTAACCTTCTATGTGCTATAACTAAAGCATAACATACATACATTCATCACTGATAAGCAACATTCATGTAACAGGTAACAGATAACACAAAAGTAAAGCACAAACACATGAAATAGTCACACCACACACGGATTTTATGTGGTTCACCTCTAGGGGGAAGCTACGTCCATGGGAACTGGTTTTTATATTATATCTTGAGAGGGTAAACACAGTTCCACTGCAACCTACTATGCAGCCTGAGATCTTCTGGGAAACTCCACACACACAACCGGGAGCCCTTCTCTCTTAGATCTCTTCTTCTTCTTAGATTGCCTTCTTACAATATACTCCTCCTCTCTCTCTCTCAATCCCTGTGGATTGTTACATACATGCTCTTAGAGCCAGCTACTAGTTACAGTAACATAAATATTGACTGAATAATAGAACCAGAGCTTAACTCTTACAATACTAAGACACTAGAGACACTTGGCTAGCTAATTGACTCAGAAGCTACCTCACGATTGACTGTCTAAGCAGCTACCCAATTGTCTTACTACCTAACCTTTTACATTACAAAATACATGCTTATATAGGCGGCCTGAAGGTCTCTCCATTACAAAACTATGGGCCTTTCCCAACAGTAACCCAAAAACCCTAACTGTGATAGTCGGCACGTCTGTACTGTGGGCTGCCGCTTACCATCATACCACAGCTTCCTACAGTCTTCCACACTTGTCGGCGCTGATCGTGGGTATGGGCGCCGCTTCCTGTTGTCCTTTGTCTTCAATACCTCGTCCCGTTGCTCCTTTTCCTTTATGAGGGTAGTTGAGCCCTCCTGTCTTTGTCGCTACCTTAAGTGCAGTGGTTGAGCTCTCTCTTCTTGGCTGCTCAGGTACTGTCTTCTCTTGACTTCCTTATCCCGATGTAGCAGCTTTTCCTGTAGCTACGGGACCCTACTCCAACAGGAGGAAAATAGTATGGTATTGTGAGTGATATTTGTAGAGTTCATAGAGGTCGTGATTATGATTCACAAGCATTATGAGGACACGACTTCAACATAAAGGCTTTGGCTATAGTTTTCTTCTCTATTTATGTTAATACAAATATGTTACCCTTTACCATGAATAATTTGTATTTATGTGAGTTATTCATCGCTTTTATCCTTGATCATTAAGATGGACTGTTTAATCATCTTGTTGCTTTCACCTTCTATATCTTGTCCTTTACATTCTTTTGTAGGTACACCTGATCATGAGAGAATTCATAAGACAACGATCACCTTCAAAGTGAGGTAAGAAAGCTTCAAATTCAAGTGATTTGATAATTTAGGGAGAGGATGCATCAAGATGGGAGTCATTTTTTCTAGATATTCCCCATGTAGACTAGGGAAACAATATTTGTTCACATTGATTGAGAATTTACGATAGAAAAAGTAAATTCATGGAAAGAGGATTAGACCCTCTTAAGAGGATTAGACCCTCTTAATCCATTTCCCACTCATAATTTGTTCAAAGAAAATAATAAGGATATTTATTTTCTAAAGAAGAAGTTGAATATGCTAGCAACAAAACACGTACATATGCCTAAATTAGTAGTATCTCAAGGGGAGATTGAGCAAGTTGAAAAAACAACTCAAGAAAACAAGAATAGATTTATCAACCTAGAAAAGGAAATAAGCCAACTAAAAGAAGAAAATAATAAACTTAAAACTTTAATAGGAGTTGCACTATTAGAATCCACTTCGGCATATCCAATTGATCAACTATAGAAGAATTTAGATGATTTGTCCTTCCAAGATGTAGATTTGAACAAAATGAAAGAAGCCTTCTGAAAGAATGAATAAGTGGTCAATACTTTTAAGTAATTACAATAGAAAAGTGAGGAACTTTGTTGGGCTAGGAAAAGTGCACAAGGAAGAATCTGAAGCACAAGCGCAAGATAGAAAAAACAGGTGCACGATGGAGAAAAATAGTTATAGGATGGAAAGTAAGCGCAGGCGACACATCACGTTGCGACGAAGGAAAATGTGTACCTAAAGAGGTAGGTAGAAGAGTAAAGGCTAGACACATGTAGGTCAAGAAGGACTGCATGAGCTTGAGTTGGTGGAAGACTAAAGGATAGTTTTGCGGCTAGTTATGACCTGTATAGGAAGACTAAAAGATGTTTCCGTGGCTAATTATTCCCATGATCAATGAAATGTAGGATTTTTTGTGGCTAGTATGGCCTTTTATTAATGTAGTAGAAAATATTTTGTAGCTACTTATTAATGTAATAATTGAGTTGTACTCAGTTGACCTTGTACGATCTTGTAATTTCTATAAATAAGAGGAACATGTTCTGTATAAGGGTTAGCTATTCAGTTAGAAGAATAGTAAGGAGAGATCATAGAGGATTCTGATAGGGGAAGGCTATTGAGTCGAGGATCTGTAATTATGTGTATAGAAAGTAAAGTAGAAGACTCGATCCAGGATATGTATGGATCATTAGGAGTAGATAGGAGAATAAACCAGAGAGCATGAGAGAAGGAAGAGTCTGAGCCAAATTACATATCTTAAAATAGTCTATAAGTCGCAGACTGCAAAGTGCTATGTATATTTCTCATGCCAGATGAAGAGCACCTTGGTGGTTTATCCCAGATTGATTTCCATGTTATTTCCTATGTTGAGGAATGTTGAATGTTGAATGATTATGGTTAATATTGAATGTTTGGTTATCTCACATTATTTTGTGTTATTGTTTGAATGACTGTCGTAATACTCATAAGTAGTGAATGGATGGTTATCTAAGAATCATTGAAGCATTGTGTACTATTTCATGTTTAAACATTGTTAAGTCACAATATAAGTTGCATCACAGTCATTTACTGTTAAGGAATTATATGCGTTGCACTATTTTAGTAGTTGTTGAGTTGTCAAGAACAAGGTTGTGTCGTAAGCCGACTGTGTCACACTGTTGCACCGTCGTCGAGTAGTAAAGACTCTGACCCTCCATCTCTATCGAGCTCCTTGGCTGTGCTCCAAGGGACTATTTGATGAGTTTATTCCTTCCAACTTCAACACCTTGTATGGGAATCAGTATTAGAAACCAATCAATTACCTTGAAGCCTGCATGCCTCACTGACATGTTTCCTTGCTTTTGGTAGTGGTTTTTCATCATTGGCCTCGGATTGAAATATTTCTTCGATTGTTTGACTGCAACATATTCACATTCAGATGAATGTCAATGACCAGTAATCAATGGTGATTTCCCTCATTCCTCTTAACGGTATATGTCAATGACCAGTAATCAAGTGGTTTCTACCATGTTCGACATCAAGAAATATATTCACATGGATATAATCGTACTATTTGGGATTGTAATGAATACCCTGATTCGTTAGGCATTCACTTGAATATGTGCCTATCCTTAGGTTGTGATGGAGTATTTTTTGAGTTATTGCACAATTCCACATTGTATGTCTGGTGGCTATGCTCAAGTTTGAATAAGAATGAGATAGATATATAGTGTATGTTCCGTATCTACATCTCAATTTGATTATTGTTTATCATGGATATACAATGTACTATTGGTAGCCATGACTTGGTTATTATACATTATATTGGTCATGAACAATGATTTAGGTCAAATAGTTTGTACATGGTACTGTGTCAAGTCTTCACTCACCACTCTTTTTACTTTGATTCCATACAATATCTAGAAAATTATTTCACCTATCAACTACCTATAGATTCATACTTTTGGAGGCATTTTGTTACACCCAAAAACTGGTACCTTTCTTAATCCCCTGAAGTTCCCTAGCCAAAGCATCTGTTGGAGGATCTTTTTGCTCAATACTAGGGAATCTAATGCACTATGGCTTCTAACATAAAATGTCAGACCTGATCAATGCCTTTATACCAATGACAAGAAGCATTGGTAACACTTTTTTCCTATGTACAAGGAGCGTCAACCCTACCTGACACCTCATGCTAGTGGGAAAGGAATGCCAACCCTCTAAAAATGGAAAAAATAAGATATTTTGAGAACATTCTATATGAAAGTCCTCGTGAAGGCTTATCCCAATTATCGACAGTAGGTGACATTCATACCCCTAACCTCTTGGGATGATCCCTCACTATCCTCCCAAAGAATCTCAACCCTTTTGGCCCCTCTTTCGTTGATATATACAAGCTTCATGGATCATGATGGGGGAGTATCAAGAGATTACCTTTGTGCTATTGGAATCATTATTGGTATAGGAGGAAAAGAGTATGGTCTTGTGAGTGATATTTGTAGAGTTCGTAGAGAAATTGTAATTGTGATTTAAGAGCATTGTGAGGACACGGTTCAACATAAAGGCTTTGGTTGTTTTTTTCTTCTCTATTTGTGTTAATACAAATATGTTCCCCTTTACCATGAATACTTTGTGTTTATGCGAGTTATTCATTGCTTTTATCCTTGATCATTAAGATAGACTATTTAATCATTTTGTTTCTTTCACCTTTTGTATCTTGTTATTTACATTCTTCTATAGGTACACCTGATCATGAGAGAATTCATAAGACAACAATCACCTTCACAATGAAGTAAGAAAGCTTCAAATTCAAGTGATTTGATAATTTAGGGATAGGATGCATCAAGATGTGAGTCTTTTGTTCTAGATAGGCCCCATGTAGACTAGGGAAACAATATTTGTATGCATTGATTGAGAATTTACAATAGCAAAAGTAAAGTGACTCATGGAAAGAGGATTAGACCCTCTTAATCCAGTTCCTGCTCAAAATTTGCTGAAAGAAAATAATAAAGATATCTATTTTCTAAAGAAGAAGTTGAATACACCAGCAACAAAACATGTACATATGCCTAAATTAGTAGTATCGCAAGGGGAGATTGAGCAGGTTTCAAAAACAACTCAGGAAAACAAGAATAGATTTATCAACCTGGAAAAGGAAATAAGCCAACTAAAAGAAGAAAATAATAAACTTAAAAACTTTAATAGGAGTTGCACTATTAGAATCCACTTTGGCAAATCCAACTGATCAGCTATAAAAGAATTTGGATGATTTGTCCTTCCAAGATGAAGATTTGAACAAAATGAAAGAAGACTTCTGAAAGAACAAATAAGTGGTCAATAATTTTAAGTAATTACAATAGAAAATTGAGGCACTTTGTTGGGCCAGGAAAAGTGCACAAGGAAGGATATGAGGCGCAAGCGCAAGATAGAAAAAACAAGTGCGTGACAGAGAAAAATAGTTAAAGGATGGAAAGCAAGCGTAGAAGAAAATAATTTGCGACACAGATCAATGCGACAAAGGAAAAACATACCTAAAGAGGCAGGTAGAAGAGTAAAGGTTGGACATAAGTAGGTCAAGAAGGACTGCAGGAGCTCGAGTCAGGGAAATACTATATGATAGTTTTGCGGCTAGTTATGACATGTATAGGAAGACTGAAAGACATTTCCGCGGCTAGTTAATGTCTTGATCAATGAAATGCAAGACATTTTGTGGCTAGTATGGCCTATCATTAATGTAGTGGAAGATATTTTACAGCTACTTCTAAATGAAATAACTGAGCTCTACTCAGTCAGCCCTGCGCAGTCTTGTAATTTCCTATAAATAAGAGGAACCCATTCTGTATAAGGGTTAGCTAGTTAGTAAGAAGAATAGTAAGGAGAGATTAGAGAGGAGTGTGATAGGGGAATGCTATTGAGTTGAGGATATGTAGCTTTGTGTGTATATAGTAAATTAGAAGAGTCGATCCAGGCTGTGTGCGGATCAGTAGTAGTAGATAGGAGAATAAACCAGAGATCATGAGAGCAAGAAGATTCTGAGCCAAAAGACATATCTTAAAATAGTCTATAAGTCACAGGCTGTAAGCTACTAGATATATTTCTCATGCCACATGAAGAGCACCTTGGCGGTTTTTCCCAAATGGGTTTCCATGTTATTTCCTGTGTTGAGGAATGTTTAATGTTGAATGCTTATCGTTAATATTGAATGTTTGGTTATCTCACATTATTTATGGTTATTGTTTGAATGAATGTCGTAATACTAATAAGCAGTGAATGAATGGTTATATAAGAATCATCGAAGCATTGTGTACTATTTAATGTTTAAAAACTATTAAGTCACAATATAAGTCACATCATGGTCATTTAATGTTAAGGAATCAGTTGCATTGTGCTATTGCACCAATTGTTAAGTTTTCAAGGACAAGGTTGTGTCGCATGTCGACTGTGCCACACTGTTGCGCCGCCGTCGAGTAGTAAAGACTCCAACCCTCCATCTCTATTGATATCCTTGGCCATGCACTAAGGGACTATAATCCCTCACCGACTACGGAAACATGGTTCTGGGAGTTACACATTAAGATATCTCATGTGAGATTGCGCCTGCCTCGTGCGTGTTTCCGGTTGAGCTTGCTCCGTCGAGCCGATCTCTTTGGGTGTTTTGTTGGTTTTTTGTTTTTGTTGAACCTAGGTCGTGTGAGTGAGGAAAATTAGGCCAAAAAATGGTTTTGTTGCTGGAAAATTAATCATTTGAATCGAGGGAAATGTTGTGGCATCCAAAAAAGAAGGAAATCGAGAATTGGCTGGAGTCTAAGATCTTGGCATTTGCGTAAGAAGAGAGCGCAAGATTGTGGTTGATCATAGAAAACTATTTAGACTGATACATATACTTTGATATTCATGAGATATTCTTTGTAGAGTTTTCTATTGTGCTACATGAGTGGTTGTCAAGATCGGCAACTCGACAAACAAATTTCCAAAGAAGAGAAGTGGTCGAGTGGAGTGCTTAGCTAATTAGTGAGATAACCAGTGTAAGTAAACCCATCTCTAGAGTTGTTGATTTTTGGGTTGACATTATTTTGTAAGGATATAATACTGAGTTTGCAGTAGAGACAATAACCTCATATAGTGAGGCGGATTTTTTTTTTCCACGGGCCCTGAAGAAGGTATTTGTTGTCTATAAATACATGGATAAAGATGCTCGTCTATGAGAAGGGTATTTTTTAGTTGAGAAGTTAAGTCACATATCCATAAAGGGGGATATGTTGCAGACGACCTACAGAGACAATGGGAGATGGTGAGATGAGATGTTCCTAGGAAGTACAGAACCTGAACTAGAGGCTTGATTCCTAATAAGTGGAAGGAGATTCAGGTCGAGGAAAAGAAGAAAGACAATAGGAGGAAGAAGAAC
Organism: Pseudotsuga menziesii; assembly: GCA_001517045.1. NCBI lineage: Eukaryota > Viridiplantae > Streptophyta > Pinopsida > Pinales > Pinaceae > Pseudotsuga > Pseudotsuga menziesii. The sequence goes on from LPNX010162329.1 coordinate 27,232, forward strand.
CCCTAGTATGTTTGAAGAGAGTGAGTACGAAGTTGAGTCATGGATAGACGAAGCGTCTTGATAAGAAGAAGAATACTATATCCTGATTTCTGAAGAAGTAGAAGATTATGAAGAATGTGTGGAGACACCAAGATTAGGATGCAACCACATCACACTAAGAGTTTGGCTAGAGGTAAGGTATAGAGCCTCATCTCCTAAAAGAGCTGTTAATACTGATAGTGCTAGTATTGTAAATAACATGGAAGGGAGCCCACCTTCATTACATCATTCTTTAGACAACCTTGATGCCAACTCAATGGCGGGCGTAGATATTAAATTACCGACATTCAATGGGAATGGAGCAAAAGATCCGGAGCAACATTGGTTCCTTTGTGAAGCACAGGACCATAACATGGATCAATGTCTCCAGCTGATAGCAAAGTGGAAATCTTGGGTTTTCATAGTGTTGTAGTGGATTTCACCACTCTAGGTGAATCACACTTTGTATGGCCTTCCCCTATCCCGCTGCAGACTCCTTATACCCTATGGACCACTTTTTGTCCTTTGATGTTTCCTTAATCATCCCTAAAAACATATGAAAAATGATATACGCGACTTTTAAACCTATAAGTGCATATATACGCGGGTTTGACCACTAAAACCGCGTACATCAGGATGTGTACATAATCCAAATCCTTTTGGAGTTTTCCTTGACATGGATCCGACTCATTTGACTCCTGGCCTTCCCTATGCCTTGAGATCACTCGGATTCGACCTTTCATTACCCCTTTGAAAAGCTATATAAGGAACCCCTTGGTACATTGAAGGCATAAGAGAGAATTGAGAGCAAAGAAACTATAGTCCATTGTTGCCAGAACTTATGCTTGAGTCTGCATCCCTTTGTCCCTTGGAGCGCTTTTGTGTTCTTCCCAAGCTTTCCTTTTGCTTGTGAGATTGCTATCGAGAGATGGAGGATTGAAGTGGTGGAGGCCCAAGTGGGGGATTGAGTTTCTCTGGTTCGCATACATGCTATCAAGGGTTGTATCTTGTAATCTCTGATTTATATTAATAGAAATATATTTTCCTGTCCAATAATGTGTGTTTGAATGAATATTTTATCCATGGGATTATGTCAAATGCTTATACATTATTGATTATATATGCTAGAATAGATATAACACCATGATATATAGAATGCTTGTATTGTTTACTTGTTGTTGAGGAAGTAACAAATCAATTCAAGATGAAGATTGGAAAGCTCAACGGGGATCTACTTCAACCGTCCGGAATAAGGTATGAGGTCTGATCCTTTAGTGTTAGACATTTAATTTCTATTGCATATTGGAAAGGATTGATTTCTGGAGTCAAGCTGTCTATTGTGGTACCCCAAGCCATAGGAATTTCTCTCTGTAACAGAATTGGTGACTCCACTAGGGAGTTCCTAGTAGTTGTCCTTTGGGGGTTGTTTTCTCGGCATTCAATGAATTTGAATAGCTCTTTCTCTCTTGTTTCTATGTTGGGTCTAGGGGCATGTATGCCTGGTAGAGTCTGATTGGTGTGAAGTTTGTCTCAGCCTATTTTTTTTCCTTGATTTTATGCACCTTTCTTCATGTACATGGGTTTTTGATTTACAGTCGCGTATACACACGGTTTCCCCTACGATTTCCGCGTATACACACAGGTTTACTGTGAACAGTCGCGTATGCCCTTGATTTTGCCTTGTTGTGGAAGATAATTGGTTGCTGGGTGAATTCTAATATTTGTTGAGTCTCCTTTGGCACTGCTTGAGTCTGTTTAGACCTCTGTTCCTGACCAAAAACGTTTTTTTAGGCTAAATTTTTCTTTTTTAAGAAAGTTCTTGTCATAGCATTTTCGATTTTTTGTTTGAGATTAGTGCATTAGAGTTCTTTTACCTTAGTGCTTTGCTTGAGTGCTGCTTGGGTGTGCTTGTAGAGTCTAGGGATCGTAGAATAATTCTTTTGCTTTTGCATCTCTGTTATTTTCAAAAAATCCAAAAACATTTGCTTATCATCATGCATTGCATTTTGCACTTTGCATTGTACTTGCACTAGATTTTCTTTGGAGTACTAGTTAGGAATTCATATAGGAAAATTTGCATCTATCATTTGAAGAAGAATTGTGAATTTCACGTAGTAGCATACCCTGTTTTCATGGACACAATGCATTTGCATTGATTGTTAGGTGTGCATTTTCCTTCCTGTTGCGTCATAACACCATTAGTTGCACGATCATATCCCTTTTTTGAGTAATAAAGCCAACTAAAATCAATGCTAAATAAAATGAATTACACTCTTTTCTTTTCTAGGGTGCACCAAAAGCTTAGGTTTTAGGATCTTGGAATAGTTCATTGTAAGTCAATTCTCCAAGATCACTACACAACAACATCTAGGTGTATGTCCAGGTGAGTGTGCGAAATCCTTAGTATAAACAATGTTTCTCAGGATCCTCCTCTCAAAAGGGAGTTAAGCATGAGGCAGTGTGAGAGGTTATTGATTGGGATGACCCCTAGTCATAACTAAGTAGCACCAGAGATATTTCTAGGATTGTATTCGTATTCGAGGGCTCTTTCGAGAGTTTCGGGCTTTGATACCTTGCCCATACAGTCAATCTCGCCTGCGACTGTCCGCCTGAGCATTGATTATATTGAGGTGACCTACGGTGGCCTTACCTAGGATATCGAGGGGGTACTTTGCAGGGGTTATTCTGCAGGTGTCTTGGCCAAGTTGGGGTCGGACAGCACAGTCGCTTTACGTGTTGAAGCTGAGGGCCACAATAATTGGTTACGTACGTCTGCTTGTTGTGTATGGGAGTCTCAAGCCTCTCCTAGGCGAGACATATCTGCTTCATTCGGGAGCTCACTTATCCAGCCCTTGTTTTCTTGCATTTGGCTTTAGATTCTATTAGTGATTGCTTTGTGCATGATAATTGGCGTAGGGTTTACGTAAATAGAGAGTATTTGCTATTTTTTGAGTCATTGTGGATTCGAGTGCGGTTCCTCATTGTTCTTGTCGTTTAGCAGGACTTCCTCCTTCTAATTCTTCTCCTCCTTTGGGAGAGAGACCTAGACAGTCTAGGTGGACTATTTAACACATTGATTCACACACCATGGGAGACCGTTTAGAGGATATTCCTGAACCACCTCCCATTCGTGTAGACGATGGGGAATTTACTCCTACTTATGATCCTTCACCCAACTTAGCTGAGTTAGGTCCTATGATTTCTGCAATAGGACCCTTACACGATAGGCATACTCACTCCGGGTCTGATTGCCCATTGATGCGTTACCGGTATGGAATGCTGGAGGACGTCGAGACTCATTTTGAACCTACTAGCACTAGCTACGGTAGTGATACTACATCTGGTTTCCCTACACATGATTTGACATTTCATGTTGAATCCGATTTCGAGCCTAACACTATGCTTGGGGGCACTCTCATTCCTTACCATGCAGAGAGGTTTGGGAGCACTAGTCACATTGCACCTTCCATCCTAGTGGTGGAAGCTACATCGTATCTCCCTCCTAGGTCTAGGGTTAGCGATCCGATTAGGATACTAGATCCAAGATGAGTCACGATAGGTGGTAGTACATATATTATTACTTAGATTCCTTCATCCTCGGTCCCCAGTTCTTCAAATGTACATCCTCCACCTTATTCACGTGGTCCTTCGAGCCGGTATATGGCTACGAGTCAGGTCTGTACTATGGTTACTAGACCGATTATGTCTCAAGTTCACATACCACCCGCTGCTTCGGGAGGCTATGTTCATGCTTCTAGAGGTCATGTTGCTAATTCTGGGGCGTATATCCCTACTTCTAGAGTGTATCTTCCTACCTACGGAGTGTCTCATGGGGCATCGCATGCGATGACCTATGGACCTTATTATGGGACACATAATGGATAGGTTTCTTCACCTTATGGAAGCGGGTATCAACAACCTGCTTACTCTCCTAATTATGGCTTTGTAGCTCCTACTAGTCAAGTTCCACCATACTATGGTACTTCCAAGCCACCCTATACGGGTCAGATGGGAGGACACTATGGCCAAGGCCATGGTGGTAATCAACCCTATATGAACCAGGGAGTGGTCCATCGACCTCATCATCCTAGGCTCCCTTTCCTTGCGATGCTTAATCTTCCTGACTTATCGAGACTGATGAAAGATCCTGTGGCTCATGACCCGGCTTGGAAGGATGTCCCTACCAAGCTTCCTTCAGACATACCTAAGTTCGAAGGCAAACCGGGAGAGGATCCGAGTGAACATGTTACCACGTTTCACCTTTGGTACTCTTGGAATTCATTACATCAGGACTCAGTCTGTTTGAGACTATTTCAACGCACCCTCACAGGGCCTGCTGCGAAATGGTATATAGAGTTACCTATGGGATATTTCACTTTGTTCGATGACCTTGTGATGACTTTTCTTAATCACTTCCAGCTACCAGTGCACTATGATGTTGGTACTGAACTCTTGTCGACATTTTGGCAAGATAAAGACACACATATTTCTGATCATATTCAAGAGTGGCGTAGATGGAAGAGATTAATTAAAGCTTTTATACCGCCAAAATTTCTCCTTGAGTGGTTACTCAGGTCGTTATTGCCATATATAGCGAAGGATGTTTCCACATCTGGAGTGCAGAATGAGGAACAAGCGATTTTTAGGGCGTAGGGACTGGACTTGATCTATGCTCAATCTAGTTTGTTGTATGAGATTATTCCCAATGCTCCTCATTCTAGTTTCGATCCCAAAGTCAAACCTGGACCACATGCCGATGGCATTGTGGGTTGTGCAAGTGTGAAACCTACAGATTCGGTTGCAAAACAAGCTAGTCAATTTTCGCTCAACCAATCTGCTTCGGGACAAGCTATGGCTTTGTCTCAACCCACCCAAACAGTGAATGTACTTTCTGTGCAATTGTCGGACCAAAAGGGTAACCAGCAGCCCAGACGGAATAGAAAAAAGGGTAAAAATAATAATCGAAAGGGTGGGAATAAGAATGAGAATGCTAACAATAGTGATAAGAATGGTAGAAATGCTAGGGGGGACAAGCAAGCAAAACGTAAGGTTAAGTTCCCTTGAAATCTATGTACGATCACCTCACTTACTTGTTCCCTCAGATTGAAGAAGCTTCGAGATTCTTAGCATAAGGCCCAGCTGTGCTAACTAACCCTTTATCGCATAATCAAAATATGAACTCGAAGTCCCATGACCAGTCTAGTGATGATGATCCACTGGAGGGTAGTGGTCGTGGGTGCATTAACATGGTCTGTGCTGCGAAAGTTGTGACTCATGCGAAAGATTATAGTTCATCAAAACCCAGCCCAGGAAAAGAGCCTGATCCATCAGGATCCCTTTTACGCATTGAGAAACCTACGGATAAACCTGAGGCTGGACCTCGCATTCCTAAGGGAGTCCTTAAGCATTCAGGGCATAATCCAAATTCCCGAGCCACCTAGAATTATTCAGTTGTCGAGGATTTGGGCCATACTCCTTGTGTGATGTCTGCATTGGAAGTGCTTCAGAGTTGTCCTTCGCAAAGGAAGGCGTTGCTTTCTACCCTTGGTGCACGTAGAATGTATTGGTATGACCGTCTAACGTACTGTGATTGATGAGGGAGCTGTTGCTTCTGTGATGTCTTTGGCCTGTTGGAAAGGTCTCGGTTCTCCTAAGCTGTCTAAATCAGCAACTATGTTAACTGCATTCGATGGGAGATCTCTTAGGCTGCACGGCATCCTTCCTTCCCTTAAATTCCATTTGGGGGGGAAGACCGTTGCGATAGAGGTTGAGGTGGTTGATGCACCCCTTGACTATAATCTCTTGCTGGGTAGGAACTGGATGTACAGTATGCAAACCGTTGATTCTTCCTTGTTCCGCATTGTATGCTTTCCACATAATGGGAAGATCGTAACGATTGATCAAATGACATTTAAGAATCCATCTATTACCGCATATTTGGGAGCTTCGATCCCAATCGTTGAGCACTCTCAGCCAGAAACTGGAAGTGTGGGTGTAGGCATGTATCCATTCCTCATGGGAAGCTTTATTTTCCCTACACTGATCCTCATGATAGGATCTAGTTTCGATGAGGCTTTGACTTCTACGACATTGGTGTCTTTTTGCACGAATCATATGGAAGACCCTTGGATTCTTCCTACACCGAGTACTTCGAGGGAGCCTGTTGAGACTAGCGTGCCATTTCCTACAGCCATGATAGCTTATTAAGCTAATCTCAAGAGTGTTGTAGAGCCTAGTCCTTCCTCTTCACGGACAGAGGAGGAGGACCCGTATGTGCTGTTGGCATGGGCAGTACAGTGTTCTCATGCCCAAAACTACCTTGATACGGTTTTCCCTTCGGATGAAGAGATTATTGAGGCTATGTCGGGAGTTGAGCCACCATGGGAAGAACTTAATCATTGATTGTACTTTCTCCCAGAGCTTGACCGTTTGGAGTGTGAGGATTTTAGGGCGGTTCTTAGTCAGAGAGTTGGTAGTTCTGTGGTTCCATTAAGCTCTCCTGGTCCAATGGCTAATGGAAACATGGAAAACATATCTTCAACGATTCCTATCAACATCTCTTGCAATCCTGGCATGATAGAGAATGTCTATATTAGGGCGGAATGTTCCCATGCTGAGATTCTGGAATATACGGAGCTATTCAAGGAATTCCGTGATATTTTTGCTTGGTCTTATGATGATATGCCAGGTATTGACCCTCGTATTGTCAAGCATGAGATTAAGACTTACACCAATGGTAATCCTGTTCGACAATGTTTATGGGCGATGAATCCTAGGAAAGCACCCGCCATTAAGGCAGAGATAGAGAAACTGTTGAAAGTCGGTTTCATCTATCCCATTCCTTTGACAGAGTGGGTTTCAAACCCCGTTCTGGTGGATAAGAAGCAGGGAGCGATCCGCATATGCACTGATTTCCATGTTTTGAATCGTGCCTGTCCTAAGGATAACTTCCCCACACCATTTATAGATCAGATTTTGGATGAGTGTGTGGGTAGCGAGGTGTTCTCCTTTATGGACGACTTTTTCGGGTATAATCAGATACAGATTAAACCTAAGGACCAACATAAGACTACATTTATTTGTCCTTGAGGAACGTTCGCATATCAGAAAATGCCTTTTGGCCTTAAAAACGCCAGAGCTACATTTCAGTGGGCGATGACCTTGATTTTCCACGATCTCAAGTCAATTATCGAGGTATTTTTGGATGATCTCGCTGCTCATTCTCATATGAGAATGTGTCATCCCTATCACTTGAGATTGGTATTCAAAAGATGCCGGCACTATTCAGTTAGATTAAATCCTCATAAGTGCATCTTTTGTGTGAAGTCAGGTTGTTTGTTAGGATTCATCGTTTCGAAAGAGGGTATAAGAGTCGACCCTTTGAAGGTTGAGGCAATAATTTAGTTGTCTCCCCGGAAGAATATTCGTCATCTTCAGTGTTTACAAGGCATGGCAAACTTCTTACAAATATTTGTTGTCAACTTTGCCAATTTGACTAGAGGCTTCATGCATCTCTTGAAGAAGGATACTCCCTTTTATTGGGATGAGTGAGCCCAGGAGTCCTTCGATGCACTCAAGCGATCCCTAGCATCGGCCTCGGTGATTAGTCCCCCAGACTATAGCCATGATTTCTTATTATATGTGGTTGCATATTTAGAGACGATTGGTATGGTCTTGGTTCAAGAGGATGAGGAGCTCCAAGATCATGTCATATATTATCTGAGCTGAAACCTTATTGACGTAGAGATTCATTATTCTCATGTCGAGAAGCATGCTTTAGATACCGTACATGCGGTTCAGCATTTGAGACATTATATTCTCCTTCGCCAGACCTTGGTTGTGGCCCATGTCAATCCATTTCAATTCGTACTCACCCGAAGGATGATTGGGGGAAAGTATAATAAATGGATTGTCATTCTGCAAGAATTTGATCTTGAGTTTGTTTCGGCAAAATCAAAGAAGTCTTTAATATTTGCAGAGCTTATATCGGATTTTTCAAGCAAGGCCGAGGAGTTGGTTTGTGAAGATACGTTTGTTGATGAACACATCTTCTTAATCTCTACCTTAGACCCATGATATGGGGATATCATAATATATTTACAAACACTGAGGACCCCTACTCACCTCTCGCGAGATGAACGACGACGATTACATCACGTCTCTAAGAACTACCTCATTGTGGACAATACTTTGTACCGCCGTGGGGTAGATTCCATTCTACGACATTGTTTAACTCATGACGAGGCTGAGGTTGTGCTGAATGATTGCCATGGAGGGCCGTGTGATGGTCATTTATCTGGGCTTTCTACAACTCAAAATATTTTGAGAGCAGTTTATTTCTGGTCGTTGATTTTTAAGGATTGTGTTGATGCGGTCAAGAGGTGCCACCCTTGCCGGGTGTTCACATGTAATATGCACTCAAAAACTACCCCGTTACATCCCATTATCACCGCCGGTCCCTTCACTAAGTGGGGGCTCGATTTTATGGATTGCAACCCAGCTTCGGCTGGGGGGCACCATCACATTATAATGGTTGTTGATTATTTCACGAAATGGGCTGAGGCTATGCCTACAGTAAAATCCGACGGTGAGACAGCCGCTCACTTTGTATTCAACCAAATTATTACTCGGTTTAGGATTCCGAAAGAGCTTGTCACTGACCATGGCTCACACTTTCAGAACTGTATGATGGAAGAGTTGGCATCGAAGTTAGGGTATAAGCAAGAGAACTCCTCTTCTTACTACCCCCAACAGAATGGACAGGTAGAGGCAGTGAATAAATCACTCAAATCCATTCTCCAATGAACCATCGCACAAAGCAAAAATAATTGGCACATTATGTTATATCCTTCTTTGTGGGCATATCGAATTGCGGTTACAACTGCCACTGGTTTTTCTCCATATCAGCTTGTACATGGAGTGGAGTCAATATTGCCGGTTGAATGCGAAATTCCTTCGTTGAAGCTAGCTGTGGAACTCTTACCAGACACTTCACCTTTGGAGGAGCGTTTGGTTCACCTCGAGCAACTCGATGAGCAGCGCCGTGATGCCTTGGTGGATCTAGAGGTTAATAAGCGTCGCGTTAAGGTCCAGTACGATAAGTCTGTCCATCCAAGAGTGTTTAGTGAAGGAGACTTGGTCCTTTTATGGGATCAACCAAAAGAACCCTTGGGGGTAGGGAAATTTAATCCTATGTGGCGTGGTCCTTACGTGGTCAAGCGTGTGTTAGAGAAGGGTGCGTATGAGTTAGTGGATTATGAAGGAACAGCTTTGGCGGAGCCTAGAAATGGGTTCTATCTCAAAAAATACTATGCATAATCTTTAGCCAAGGCTGCTTGTTGTATATTATTGTACAACTTTTCATAGTTAGGTCTATTTCTTATCATGATAGGGTTTGTGATTAGTTTCCATTTATTTTAGTAGATGTCAATGGAATCTTCCACCTACATAGGACTCGCGGATGGTACAAGTCATCACACTCAACACTCAGCCTCTGCTGCTTGGGTGATTTATACTCCTATGGGTCAGGTACTGTCTTCAGGAGGTGTATGTCTACGGCCATCTTACAACAATGTTGCTGAATATAGCATCGTTATTGAGCTTCTACGGGATGCCATTCTACATGGCGTTCTATCTCTTGAGGTACGTCTTGATTCAGAGTTAGTAGTGTCACAGCTCAATGGTTTGTACCATGTTAGAGATTCGATGTTATTGAGAAGATTCTTACGTGTGATATTGTTAGAATGACAATTTGACAATATAACATATATACACATTCCAAGAAATAATAATCAAGTTGCTAACTCATATGCTAACTACGTGTTAGATTGGAATTTGTTTCATTCATAATAAATTAATCACAAACACAATTTTTACACATGTAAATAAATAAATCGATCACCATAAAACTTTTTATACATAAAAAATGTGATAATACATAGTGTCATGATACAAAATTGGGGTTTTTTAGCCACCATCATATAATACACGGTTGTACAAAATCTATACACTCCCAGGTGTCTAATCCTGTGGAGGAGGAGGAGGGTTGTGATCATGGAACATCACTACGGCTCTAGCTAGCCATTGAAATAAACACACCCATGCGCGTGGTACACCCACCACCTGCCGGTGCATGGCCTCAGGCAAGTCCTCAACTTGCACCATGGGAACTCTATGAGTCAGTGTCACAAAGTTGGTATGAATGCTCTGGAGCGTTCGCTCTACATCCACACCCGTGATGTCATCTGGTCTTCCCCTTCGTCAATGACGAGGGAAGCCCTCTGGCCACCGTGGTCCCACATCTGCACACAAATGGTAGATGTCACTATGTGTTGTCGCGCAAAAACATGTCTTTTTGCTTCCATAAAATCAAGAAAATACAAAAAAATTCAATAACTCAAAAAATTTAAAAAATAAAATGAGGGTCGAGATTCGTTACCTATATCGCCATATGCCGATCCTGGTGGCAATGGCATGTTTGGGTCCCCCCGGAAATCTATCCCTGCATAGGGGTAGTCATCAATGGCAACTATCTGTCATCGCCACCATGGAAAGAAGTCAGCTGGATATGGGTTGGCCACCCTACCACCCCCCAGTCTGCACATAGCATCTTCCCAACACCGTTGGGCCGGATCTCGAACCCCGTGGAGAGGAACGTCCACTCTAGGGATCAATCCTGGAACACGCTCGAAGAAAAACATGCTCAAGATACTGCTGAACCCGAAGTTCCGCACCCTTCCTGCCTTACACTCACTGAGCTGGTGTTTCATGTTGCTCAATAGTGTAGTAGTCCAATCATAGATTATGGGTCTCATGCACTCCACTGCATAGAACATCAGAGGCCGTGAGGCTTGGTGGAGTGATTCTAAGCTGGCTATCCTGCCCAGTGTCAATAATATGGCCTTTAGGCCCAGAACCTGTATAGCATTGGTAGGGACCTGACTCGCCACCTTCTCGGTGTCTGGATAATAGTACACCACAATGTATTCGTCGATAGTCAGGCCACCCCCTGTCCCACCACAGGAACGAAGGTTCACCACCTCCCCTCATCTAGAAAGCCCTGTGATAAAGCATATGTCCTCCACCTCTATGGTGAGGGACATCCCATCAATATGAAAGGACTCCGAGTCTGGATCCCAATAGTCTACCAGCATCTGTAGTAGTCTTGGTTTGGCCCTCAAACCACCAAGACACCAAAACTTGTAGAGTCCGCATGCACAAAGAGCTTGTTGAGCCATTAATTCTGATCTTACTACTTCCTCTACTTCACCATGCTCACACTCTCTCCACTCTAGCACCATCCTGCAAAAGAAATTGAAAATTTTCCCATTAGTTTAGTGAAAAATCATATGCGCGGCCTCATACGTGACTGTTTTGAAAACAACCGCATATGTACACGGGTTTGAGGCCCTTTTCTGTGTATATCCAGCCCTATACGCAGAAAAAGCCTCGATTTCCACGTGGGCTGCAGTGCTCATTTTGGGATGGCCTCAAAAACTCATTTGACCATGAAAATCTATAAAAATTATGTCAAAATACAAGAGGAGAGTATGAGTAAATACCTGGAAGAAACGGTTGTGAATTCCGCCAGCTAGATCTCTTGGAATTTGTAGTTGAAAATCAAAGCTCAAATGGGTAAAAGTTTCAAATGATTTATATTTTTTGTACTATTTATAGAAAAATTTTCAAATATTTGAAAATTTTTACCCCCTTTCCTATAGTTTTGACATTTTCTAACCATTTTGGACCGTTTTTGACATAATTGGTGTTGTATAAGACCTTTTCAATACTGTTTTAGCCGTTGGATTGACCCGTTCATGCTGATCTCAAGTATCATGTCTAAACTAGCATATAGGTTAGGTTTCACCACCGTTTGCATTTTGCATGACCTTGTGACCGTATCACCATGACCTTAGGTACGAACCCACTCTATTATGTCACGGAACCTTCTTGTTGCTTTAGAAGTGGCATGATACGAGTGGTAGAGCTTCACCTTACATGGGTACCCTAGTTAGCACCTTATTTGCATTTGGTGCCCATGCCGATGGTTTCTCCTTTAGGGTGTAGGAGTCCGTTGTATAGTACTGCCATGAAATTTCGCAAGAGCCTCATACTCCTCTTGATCTGATGCTGGCCTATTTCCCTCAGGACTCCCTCGTGTCAAGTTGTGAATGCATTATCATGAGCTTTGCTTGCCTTATTGAGCTTTATGCCGGCTCCCCTGACATTGTGTTTCAGCCATATAGCCCAAGCTTGTCTCATATCTAGCCATGCAGAGCCATTTTTTATATCCTTCGCAGCTTGATTCCCTTTTTATCGGGAGGGTATTTTCCCCCAAGTGTTGATATCCTACACATGTATCCTTGCATTGACCATAGGTATGTTCCACTGCTTGGAACTAGTTTGTTTTCCCTTGTGACACTCGTCTCCTCCTAGTTTGTAACTATAAAGCTAGTTTATTCTTTTTTCAAGATTTTCAAATAACTGAAAAAGTCCAAAAAAATATAAAAACCAAAAAGTCAGACAAGGAAAGATGTTATCTTTGGCAGCTGTCGAGTCATGTCGCCTTTAAACAGAGCACTGTATATCACATCCATTGGTTGGGTTATAGTTTGAATTTAGGAGCTGTACTCGTTTATCTAAGTTTATCTCCATTGACTAGTTAAGCTTCCAGTCCCTATGGAGCCTCTATTGATTCCTCTTGTGTCACAGAGATGTCCCAGTTTGTATATTGAGTCTATGCTACCTTCATTCAGTCACCATACGCCATTATGCTCTTGTTCGAAGGAAGTTGAAACCTGAGTCGACCATTCCCGGTACAGTTACTGGTTCATGCACTTTATGATCGAGTCCTTCCACATTATACAGCTTTGCTGAGTACCTCATGTTGGATGATTGGGGATGCCTTAATTCCCTCCTTCCAGCGGATTTCATCCCATCGACTTTAGATAATTTATTCTGGGATTGGAGTCTAGAGTCATGTTGAGTGCCTTGAGACTTGCAGTCATCAGTGGCAGGTTCTCTCGCCATCGACAGTTTCTTGGGAATACATCAATGTCCCCTGATCGATGGACCCTTTCAAGTGTTTGACCTCAACACATTTATTCACACTTGTTAGTTTGCACTCTAGTACCTTGATTCCCATTTTCATTATCGGTGGGTAATCTCGCATCTGTTAACAGTATACATTAATGACCGGTAATCAGACGATGGACTACTATGTTCGACCTCAACACCTCTATTTGCATAGTAGGACATGTACTCATAGCAGTTTGTGTAGAAGACTTTCCAGATTGGTGGCATCTCTTATATGCTACCTCCTTGATCATGCCAGTGTTCATGAGATTTCAGCTCTCGTGACCTGATTCCAGTATATGTCAGATATTTCCAGCCACTATGGAGATCTTGATCTATTATATATCTTCAGCCATTTTGGAGATCATGGTCCTTTGTGTATCTTCATCATGGAGATTCTGATCTATGTATATTGTATGTGGTGATGACCACATATGTGATATCATGTATCATGCCTATTCATGGCCATTGTACTCTTATGTATCCAGGACTGGTATATGTATTTGCAGTTGCATGCAGAGTTGTATTATTGTACTATGCTGATTGGGTGGCTTGTCTTCCATTTGGGATCCCTCATCACTCCACTTCTGGGATGGACTTATAATGTATTTCGGCCATCGTATGACCCCTCTGAGCTCAGACATTAGGGGGCATCTGTTATAGCGGATTTCACCACTCTAGGTGAATCACACTTTGTATGGCCTTCCCCTATCCCGCTGCAGACTCCTTAGACCCTATGGACCACTTTTTGTCCTTTGATGTTTCCTTGATCATCCCTAAAAACATATGAAAAATGATATACGTGACTTTTAAACCTATAAGCACGTATATACATGGGTTTGACCACTAAAACTGCGTACATCAGGATGTGTGCATAATCCAAATCCTTTTGGAGTTTTCCTTGACATGGATCTGACTCATTTGACTCCTGGCCTTCCCTATGCCTTGAGATCGCTCGGATTTGACCTTTCATTACCCCTTTGAAAAGCTATATAAGGAACCCCTTGGTACATTGAAGGCATAAGAGAGAATAGAGAGCAAAGAAACTATAGTCCATTGTTGCCAGAACTTATGCTTGAGTCTGCATCCCTTTGTCCCTTGGAGCACTTTTGTTTTCTTCCCAAGCTTGCCTTTTGCTTGTGATCTTGCTATCAAGATATGGAGGATTGAAGTGGTGGAGGCCCAAGTGGGGGATTCAGTTTCTCTGATTTGCAGACGTGCCATCATAGGTTGTATCTTGTAATCTCTGATTTATATTAATAGAAATATCTTTTCTTGTCCAATAATGTGTGTTTGAATGAATATTTTATCCATGGGATTATGTCAAATGCTTATACATTATTGATTATATATGCTAGAATATATCTAACACCATGATATATAGAATGCTTGTATTGTTTACTTGTTGTTGAGGAAGTAACAAATCAATTCAAGCTGAAGATTGGAAAGCTCAACGGGGATATACTTCAACCATCCGGAATAAGGTACGAGGTCTGATCCTTTAGTGTTAGACATTTAATTTCTATTGCATATTGGAAAGGATTGATTTCTGGAGTTAAGCTGTCTATTGTGGTACCTCAAACCATAGGAATTTCTCTCCGTAACACATAGGTCCTAACCCTATGTAGAATCTGATCCCAAATCCAAATCATAACTTGAATGTTCAGATGATTGCTGCTGAGCCGAGAGATACGAGTGTTTCTATCGTAACATGAGGAGGTGCTATGACTAGAGATGATCATAATATACCACAAGAACAACCCTAGGTGCTACCCACTGTGTAGAAGAAAGTACCATTCAACATTCATAAACATAAACAAGTATTTTTGGATGTACGACCAGAGTTTGTAGGCCCAAAACAACCATCTTCCTCTGCTAAAGTCAGGGAGATTCTTGAAATATTTCAACAGATATTCGAGAAACAAGCTATAAGAAAGATTAGTATGCTCAAGTTGTTTCTGTCAAGTTTCTTAGCACTAAGTCAAGATAAAGATTCCATTGCAGAATTACAAGCATTAATAGAAGAAACCCCAGTCGAGACATAACTTGGAAGGAAATTTAACCATGTTAAGAAGAAATTAAAAATGATGTGCAAGTTAAGAATGACTGCGCAGATAGGGGACTACGACATTGATTACATTATTTTAGATCTGGGGTTGGACATCAATATTTTGATGTGACAAATGTGGGAGAGCATGGGAAATCTGCTCTTAGACTGGTATCCTATCGAGTTATGACTTGTAAATCAGGTGAAGGTCCTACCGATTGGTAGATTCAGTCAAGTCCCTATCGAGATCGAGGGGATGTGTACATTTGCATAATTTGAATTTATTAACATTGTCAATGACAAAAACCCATATCCCGTGCTTATGGGAATAGATTGGGCCATATATAATCAAACCATTATAAATTTTAAGAAAATAATCCTCTCATTCGAGGATGATGAGATGAGGGTAGTGTCTCCCATTGATCCATTAGAGGCACAAATATACGTCGAGCCCATCTACAATGAGGGATAGGGTGATTATCTCGACCATATCTACAATGTCACTGTAGCCGGGATTTCTCCTTACTACAGGGGTAGGAATGGCTCCCTTCTGTCTATAGGATAGAAGGGTAGGTTCCTGTGTGGATAAATGCTGAAAATGAAAATGTAATGTAAATGGATAGAAATTAAACTAAGAACAGAAAGAAGAGAATGGAGAAATGAAGGCGAACCCCTTTGCACACAAAGGTTAGGGTTTCGCTTCCAAAGACCTGCAAACAAATCCTAAGCTACAATAAACTGAAATACCTACAAAACAATGTTAAGAATAAAACCTGCAAATGCGATCATGGGTTAGCAAGCAAAGAAATCAAATGAACAAAACAAGAATGACAAGCTACACCTTCTCTGGTGGAAATGGGCCACCATGCCCAAGCTTGTGGAAGCACCTCTCTTGGATGGGGGAGCTATGGCTCAATGGAGATGGAGGAGAGGGAGTGTGGGTGGGTTGAGAGGCAAAGGGGTCTCAAGGCATCCATGGGCAGCATAACAGTAGGTAAGGGAGAAGTGTTTTGAGAGTGACCCCCCACCCTCCATTTATAGATTTTTTGGGGTTTTAGGGTTTTAAGCCCTTGGTCCAAGATTTAGCCCCTTTCACCCTAATTTTAGCTCCTTTTAGGGTTTTAGCCCCTTTTTGGGGGATTTAGCTCCTAGGAGAATATTTTGGGCTCCTTTTTGGGATTTTTAAGCCTTTTTCTTCATCCTTAGGCTATTTTGAGGGTGTGGGGGTCTAATGGAGGGTCGTGAAATGGTGTCCTTGGGTGGTGTAGGTCATAGAGAGCTTAGTGAGAGATTTTTTGGGTTAACAAATTGCCCCCTGATGTGTGAGGGCAGTAGCTCATTGTATGGCTGACGGACATCATAGGATTTGTTGCGATGAGGTGGTGCTTCCGGGGCTGGGGTATGGTGGCTTTTGGTTTTTGTATTAATATGGTTCCCATCAATGGGTGAGATAAAAATAATGTGTGACATGTATATGGACGAGGCGGGCATCCCCATGCTCATGACAATGTCAAAAGAATAATTTGATCTATGCTTTAAAATACAAGAGCTGAACATATACAACTGATGTTACAATAATGGTTGCCTCCATGTGAGGCTGAATACAATACTGATCTCATACATTGGACCCATGGCATTCTCATGGAATTCTATATCTTCATGACTGGTGGTTTGCTAGATTTGGGATGATACATAGCTGTATGGACTCACTGATTGAGAGTCAGAGTCTCTGTGGTACAAATATGCTGCATCAATCATAAATCTATATCGAAGCACTGCTGGGGCTTCTGAACACTGTCTCCAACGCAACCCAAAAATCACAAGGGACATAACCTGTTTAGGTCCCTCAAATAGACTCATCAATGTGCTAGAGTTAGGTGACATCCAGGGTCTTCGACCAAGTACTGTGCAGACCAAAACCTGTATGAATCTCAACGGTGCGATGATGTAGTTGGAGTCGAGCACATGAGAAACAACCATCCCGAGAGGCACTAATGACTCCTCTCAAGTGGTCCAAGAAACTAATTAATGAGGTTAATGAAACCAGGATACAAGGACCTCTAGGTCTATCCTTTGGAATATATGTGTTGTCGTCGATAGAGGGAGACCTACCCCTAGTCAAGGCAATGATGTTTCCTTGACCAGGAGCACGAGGGAGATAACCGAAAGGTGTGAGACAATATGTGGAGTGACCCACTGAATGGGGGGGAGGAGGGGGAGGGAAATAATTAAACAGGGGTAGGGGGAGTGTGGTGGACTCAAACTTCCTTTGTTCAGAGTATGAAGGTAGGGAAGACGAAGAAGCAAATGAAACTGACTCATGGGAATGGGATTATAGCAGTAATACCGGGAATGTCACTACAGATGGGAAATGCTTGGAGGAGGTAGACACTTTTGAAATTGATGGGATCCAAGGAAGACACATTGCAGAGTAATCTGAACAAAGGTGACCCAAAGGGGGAAATATGCCAAACTGGATTCTATGGGGTGATGTCTAGGGACACTGTTATGGTATGATCTCATGGATTTTTGGCGAGCCCGAGAAGGTAAATGCTCAATGGTGCTTTCATTTTTAGAGAGTATGAAAGCACAAAGAAGACTCTAGTGGGGGATCCTTTTCGTTGGCAGTCTCCTATGCCTGAAAAGGGATAAAAGTATACATAGGAGAGCTCACCCATCCTGTAGGGAATGAGAGACTTCTTTACCATTGGTAGTCCAATCAGGCCGAAAAAGGTGAAACCTATACCGACTAGACAGTCATTCAGATACTTTTACGAGCATGAACAAAACCAAGTTTGCTTGGTAATCTTTTCTTGATGAGAAGGATAGAAAACAGATTAACGACAACCCGTGGTGAGTTTTTTCATAAAGTGCGGCCCCTCTTCCAGAGGAAGCATAAAAGTATGCAGAGGGGAACGGTCTTGGCTTGATTGTGCCAAGGAGGTCCTTTTCAATTGATGGTCTACATGGTCCGTAAAAGGAGGTAAACGAGATGATGTAGACACCCTTTCCTATACTTTAGTGAGTGGGAAAGGAAGCAGCTGTGCTCAGCTACCTTTTCATTGTTTTAAGGATTAAAAAAAGAGCTTAAACAAAACTCTAGTGTGGTCAACCGATTGCGGTGGCACAGGTGGTGCCCCATGTCGGGACGGTGGACAGTGGTCCAAAGGCCATCCACATAGTATGGATGGAGCAGAAGGTTCTCAAACATACCAATACATCCATGGTATATATCGCGACAGAGGCTCACGGGTCGGTGCGGCAGAGGCATGCAAACCGAGGTGGCTCTCGAACAGGGGTCAGGAGAGCTGTGTGTAAGTTGCGATGGACGGAATTGACTACATGTGATGTGAGTGCAAGTATGGTGACACTTATCTACCAAATACATACAAAATAAATAAATCATTTTGTGGATAATGGTTCAGAGGTCCGCGTAAGGTGCGGTGGATGAAATATACAGCTATGTGTTAAAATACAAAACAAAACTAAAAAAATGGTAACCCTTAATGGGCGGTGGCCCAAAAACTCACATGAGTAGCGGTTGAGAGGTGTGATACAAGTACAGGTCTATAGACACTTGCATCATCATGTCATGGCTCGTAAATCGAGGTGACTAGTGGGAAATGGTCCCGAAATTGATTTATTAAACATGAGATGATGGTCTCGTAAAGAGATGGAAATTTGGGCCCAGAGGTGTCTCGAATAGGTTTGGGGTGAATTTGGATTAGCAGCTGATAGTGCTGCCCCTGAATGGGGTTCTTTGATTTGCGGTAAAAACATTGCAAAATAAAAAAGGGAAAAAACTATGCTATAAGGGACTCATAGTGGTGGTATTAGGCATAGGTTCTCTTGAGGTGGAGCTTGTTGCACGTCTTCTTCAAGAGATGACCATCTGAGTCAGTGAAGAGGTATGCCCCCTGGCCGAGATGAAGATCATTAGCAAGGTGGGGTGATAGAATATGGTATTTTATGGGAAGAACTGATTCCACACTATGGTTTAAAGGGAATGGGTTAAAACTAGAGGCGGTCTTACAGATCTCTCTGTCATCGTGTAAGTGGTGCCGGGATAGATTAGGTGGATCTTCCACAACCGAAGAGACAGAAGGGAAAATGGTGCTAGAGATCATGTAAATGGTATTGGTTATGGCTTTTGTGGCCTTGCCCCTAGTCTCTGTTGGAGGAAGAGGGGCAGGCCTGGAGATGGAAGGAGTCTTTGATGGACCTGGAGGTAGGTGCAACATCATCTCAATTGGATGGACATGAGTCAACACATCTTGGTGCCTCAGAGGTATGGTAGGTGGTTCAAGGTACCATATAGGATCTCCCAATGTGAAATCATGTAGATTACAGGTTTCCAAGATAGACTTACTCATGATCTTGGATGGTAGGAAAAGGAAAGGGAAAAGGAAAAGGAAAAGGAAAATGTTTATTGGGAGTGAACCCCACTGTTTCCCTAGTAATTGAGGTTGAGGTTGCAATTGAGGTTGTGGCGGTGGCCGGGGAAACAATGGAAGAGAGAGGTTTGATGGACCATCGGTGATGGTGGAGACAAGAGGGTCTATAGAACTAGACATCATGTAAATGGACATGGTGTCTGAAGAAGGAGGTGGGGGATGGACTTCTTCGATCAGAGTGATCTCAGATTCAAGGGAATGCTGTTGAAGGTTGGATAGAGCCATTCGATACTCAGACAAGTCTTGAAAATGGTGAGAATAATGTCCATATAGACCACAAAGGGTGCAAGCATGGTTTGTTCTCAATGACTTGTTTCTAACTATTAGCGTGTTTGGAAGTTCAACCACAGGGAGGTTTTTGGTTGTATCCATGGCATCCAAATATGCACGGATCATTGGAATTTTAGGGCAATTCTAAGTTGGATGGCACTGTTGTTCACATATGGTGCAAGGTGGGATCTACTGAGGTTATGTGGTTGCTTTGGCGTTCTTTCCCCTAGCCCTTTTCGGGTGGGACGGTGCAGGTGCGGGTGTGGCGGTTGGATTTTGCAAACCGGGTGGAGGGTGAGACTCGACTGCGATGGGTTGCACCATGGTTAAGACAACCTGGGGCATTGCTGGTTGAGTTGGTGGATCATGATACCACACCAGAATTCCCAATGTAAAGTTGGGTAGGCTTAAGGTGGCCATGACCGGCTTCCTCATGATACCAGGTGGGGGGAAAAGGAAGGGAATCGTATGGGCTGGAGATGAGCCCAGATAATTCCCAGCTGGTTGCATGTGGGGATGCAGTTGTGGTTGCGGCTGCATGTAATGCTGCTACTGCTAGTGATGTTGCAGTTGCTGTTAGTGTTGTGGTTGCGGACGATGTTGTGGTTGTGGTTGGGGCTGTGGCTACGGTTGTTGTTTGGGTGCAGCGGTGCTTGATGAGACCATGCACAAATCCACAGTTTCATTTTGTGTTGGTGGTGGTGACACTAACAGGAAAGGAGCTGTCATGGAGGTATCGGCAAAAAACCCAGGGCTCGCATTCAACAATGGGGAGGCTAGTGTGTTTTCAACCATAGTGTTGGTTGTAGGGATGAAATTAGTGTGTGTGGTCGCCCCTTGTGGCTTAATGGTGGTGATGGTAGGGATAACGATTGCAGGTGCCATTAACCCTTGCGGATCATGGTAAGTAAGTTGACCAACCATCACAATCTTCCCTTCGTGGGGGAACATCATGAGATGGAAGACAGTTGACGTAACAACTGACATGGCATACATATAACTTCTCCTGAGGAGAATGTTATAGTCCAATTGAGCATTGACGACCTCTTTGTCGATCAACACTATCTTCCTGGCTAATGTAATGGGGACATGGGGGAGGATTCCTTGTGGTTTAGTCGGATGTCTATCATAATCCCGCGGGGTTGTGGAGCATGATTGCAGAATTGGTGATCCAAGTTTTTGCCAAACCAAGGTAGACATAACGCACGTGGATGCCCCCTCATCTACTATGCACCGATGCACAACCTAATTTTGGATGGACATCGAGATTTGAAAGGTGATGGTCGATGGCATGCGCGGTTCTCCATTCTTTGTGTCGAATGTATTCAACTTGGACTCGGAGGGGTCTACTACCCCTAGGGCAGCTAGTAAGGCTTTCCACTGCGTTGGGCACATTTTAAGTACCTCAAGAGCGGACATGGTAGTTGGCGTTTTGGCCAAATAATCCACAATGCTATAGCTGACTATAGCTCTAGCCGTGGCATTATTGGAAATTCTACGTATGGGGGTGCGCGAGAACGGGGGTAACTGAAGAGGTAGGTTGACCGTTTTGGATGTTGATTCTACTGATGTGTCAGCGGGTTCGGTGGTGGTACAGTACTGATTCCGTTGGGTTTGCAAGTTGACCTCTTCAGTTGTCATGGCTAGTAGGTGGTGAACACCTGTTTCAGCTATGGGAGGTGACCTTGGAGCATTGGGATTGGGTTGGGAAGGGGGTGCAGTTGCCACCAACCCTTGGACAGGGAGTGGGTTTTGAAGCACCATAGGAGGAGGTCCTTGTGGTGCTGGGTTGGGTTGGTTGTGATTTGCAGCGTTGGTGGCCTGTTGGGCCTCGTTTTGAATGGCCTGACTCGCACAAGACATGAGGGGACACTCGAATGTGTAGTGCCCATAAACATCACAGAGTGTGCATGGTTGGTTCGTGCGCAACGGGGAGTTGTGTCTTGGTGCATTTTGTCATGGGGAGTTTTTGAGCTGGTTGGTTTGCTATGGAATTGTTGGGAGGGTTCAGTTGTTGACCGCCTACCTGCGGTTGGTTATTGCCTTGGTTGTGAGGCCAGTTATTCCTAGCTTTCCCTTGTTGATTGTCGGGGCCAGGCTGGTTGGGATGGTTTTGTTGTGCAAACAATTGTCCCAACGGAGTGAATGGAGTAGGGGTGGGGGCTTGAACTGGTTGCACTGGTGGTGCATAGTATATTTGTGGGGGTGGTGGTGCCACAAATGTGGGAATTTGCCCCACATACTGCTGTGTTGGCCAAGCCATGGCCTGAGCCTGCTGTGGTGGTGTAGGCTGTGTGTAGGAAGTTGTTGCTCCACACTGGGACATCATTCTTGAATAGTCCGGGGCTTGGTTTTGGTAAGAAACATTAGCAGTGTTACTTGGTTGTGGTGTAATGGAAGGTGGTGTCGGTCGAGGATGTGGCTATTGGGAGACCGATCCTATGATGCCGTCCATAGCGTAGGATTCCCTCGGTGCATCATGGTATGAGGTACTCGGACGGGGAGTGTCTAGAATTACGATGTACAAGTATCCAAACTGAGCATAGATCAGGTCAAATTGTTGAGCTTTCAGTATTGCCTCTTCTTCAGATTGGGGACATTCAGATGCGATGTCCTTTTCTATGGGTGGGAGAAAGGTCTTAAGGAACCAATCCAAGAAGATCTTATCGTCAAGTTGGATTTTGCATAGGCTACGGCGTCGTCGCCACTCATGGATATGGTCAGTTATATGAGTGGTAGTGTTTTGATAGTAGGATAGCAGAATCTACACCCCCTCGTCATATCTGATGGGGAGTTGGAAATACTGTAGGAACATGAAGGCTAGGGAGTTGAAGTCTGGGTATTTTGCATGTGGTAGCTCAATGTACCATTTGGCTGCAACACCTGTAAGGGTGTGAAAGAATAGCCTTAGCCTAATGGATTCATCTACGATGCTGTTGGATGAGCACCATAGATGGAATGTCATAATGTGGTTTTGGGGACATTCCCCTGCCTTGCCTTCAAACTTGGGGATGTCTGATGGCAGCTTAGTTGGCATTGGAGGCCAAAAAGCTTGATGGCGAATGGGATCATTTGTTAATCTAGCCAAATCAAGCAAGTTAAGACAAGCCATGAAGGGTTGATTTGACCCCAGGTTGATGTGGGATGGGGCTGCGATGGTGGTGGGGTTTGCAGGTGCATAATGCATTTGCACAACTGGGGGTATTTATGGTGGCACCATTGCAGATGGGCCAATTCCCCCAAGTGTTGTGGGAGGGACCGTATGAGTGGCGAGGACATTTCCCCCATGTGCTGCAAGAGGGCCAGCTTGGCTGGCCACTATGGATGGTGGCAACTGACTGATGACAGTCTGCATGAATATGCTTGGGCCACTTGCCAGGTTGTGGGTGACAAGTTGTGGTGTGGACATGGGTTTGCTTGCTAAGGTTATGCCATAAAATGGATTTGGGTTTGCACTAGCCATGGGGCTTGATGGTGCAGTATGCAGATCTAGTTCAGACTAATATGGGTCTGAATCTAAATCAGAGGCTATGTGGCCTTCTGATGGTGTCGAAGATCACTGAGAATAGTTTCGTCGATGTCGGTTGAGTGTTCCTAATGGTGGTGGTTTTCCTCTTAGGCGTGAGGAAGAGCGTGGAGGATCAATTGTGTTAAATGTTTATCAAATTGATGGGAATGATATTTGGACCCCAGTTTCAATGGCTTCCTATTGGCTATAGGTGGTCACTCGGCTACCAAGACTGCCAGAAGATAGTGCTTGGATTTTTCCTCACAAGTGTTTCTACTCAATCGGAAGGGGTCGTTTCCCATTTCGCTTGGCAATTCCTCTTAGCGGCCAGCTACTTTGGGGTTCCTATGGTACTCCTCACAATGAGTTTCTGGGTAGGGCCCAAGTACTTCCCACAGTTGAAGCAGTCAGGGACTTATGTCCTCAAAGACTGCAGATTTGTTTATACTTAGAGTAAATTGGTAAATTTTAAGGCTCACTCAGTGTCATGAACTGAGTTGGGTTAATTACTTGGTATGGTGTATTTGTTTGTTTGTTTTTCTGGTATTTGGTTGCTGCAAAATGGTTTATGAATTCATCATATTGTGGTTGTGTATGCAAGCATTGAATAATCAGAAATTGTGAACAAATACAGTTATTAAACCTGAATTTTTGATGGCCTAACTAGATGAATACCTCATACTGATATTCCTCTTCAACCAAGAGAAGGTGCTGGGCTCTCAACATAATGGGACTAAGCCCATCTGTAGATCCATAGGTGACCTCTCAGATGCAAGGTTAGTCAATAGGGAGGATGCTTAGTGCCATGAGAAGCCCTCCTTCTCTACCCCCTCTACCTTCCAGGTCATTCGGTTTTAATGGTTTGGAACAATATTAGTGGAGTTCCTAGATCTATACGAGCTTGCCCTTCGTTGTATCTCAGAATACCCCAGAGGGTGATGACTGGGTAGAGGAGGAAGGGTAAGAAAGACAGTTAGTTTTAGGTTGATTTTAGTTAAGCTACATTCATTTAATAAAGCCATTAACATTTACTTGGAATTTACACATTGTTTGTAAAAGAAATTGCAGAAAATAGAAACAATAACTGAAATTGAAGTTTTGTTTAACAAGCCACACATTTCTGATCAAATCTGGCAAGGGGGCTGCAAGATTTTTTCAGAAATAGGCGAGGGGGTCACACAAAATTCATAGACAGTCACGGTCTATGTTTCTGAGTGAATTCGCACTTATCAGGGGATTAAGTGCGCCCTGGGAACGCCTATTTGGACATTAAGTGCGCTCTCACCTCACTTTCAGGCCCGATAAGAGCAACCTGCCCTGGATTTGGGTTTTTTTGAGATCCAGAGTTAGATCCGGTCGACAGTATCCTGTACTATGGATAAACTGACTCGAATTTTCCTAGCAGAGGCTTCAGTAGTACTGATAACAGAAAATAAACTAGATTTAAAGTGATCTTAACATGAAATTTGAAAAACTAGGGCAAAACTTAAAAAACTTGAAATTTTAAAAATTTGGCCCAGGGATCCTGTGGGATCGACCTGGTATGGTTGCCAGTTCTGTAGCAAGGATTTCTCCTTGCTACAGGGGAAGGAATGGCTCCCTTCTGTATATAGGACAGAAGGGTAGGTTCCTACTTGAAAAAAGACTGAAAAGAAAAATGGATTGAAAGAAAGCAGAAACAACATCAAAATTGTAGATGAAAGAGATGATGGTGAACCCCTTTACACACAAAGGTTAGGGTTTCACTTCCAAAGACCTACAAACAAATCCTAAGCTATAATAAACTGAAATACCTACAAAACAATGTTAAGAATAAAACCTACAAATACAATCATGGGTTAGTAAGCAAAGAAAGAAAATGGACAAAACAAGAATGACAAACTATACCTTCTCTAGTGGAAATGGGCCACCATGCCCAAGCTTGTGGAAGCACCTCTCTTGGATGGGGGAGATATGGCTCAATGGAGATGGACGAGAGGGAGTGTGGGTGGATTGAGAGGCAAAGGTGTCTCAAGGAATCCATGGGTAGCATAAAAGTAGGCAAGGGAGAAGTGTTTTGAGAGTGACCCCCCACCCTCCTTTTATAGCTTTTTTGGGGTTTTAGGGTTTTAAGCCCTTGGTCCGGGCTTTAGCCCATTTTTTGGGATTTTAGACCCTTCTGCCCTAATTTTAGCTCCTTTTAGGGTTTTATCCCATTTTTGGGGGCTTTATCTCCTAGGAGAATATTTTGGGCTCCTTTTTGGGGTTTTTAAGCCCTTCTCTTCATCCTTAGGCTATTTTGAGGGTGTGGGGGTCTAATGAAAGGTCGTGAAGTGTTTTCCTTGGGTGGTGTAGGTCATAGAGAGATTAGTGAGGGATTTTTTGGGTTAACAATCACTACCTTAAAATAATATTACATCAACCCTACAACGGATGGAAACCTGAGTTGGAGAAGCACTAGCTCCTGCACATCAGACTTAGGAGAGGCCTTATAGAATTGGAAAAACAACCTGCATGAGGTATCTATGAGGAGATGCATCAAAGTTACTAGGTTTGTACGATGGGTGGAGAATCAGTTGAGGGATTTTCCTACCTATGAGGGTTTACCTAATATTGAGACCTTTCTAAGTGAATTTGAAGGACTTGTGACAGAGCCATAGTGCTGGTCTACGTTAAACTATGTACTGAAGGATACACCCACTCGATGGTGGGGTACGCATAAGAAATCCATATTAGAATGGCTCTAGTGTAGAAGATTGTTGGAATTTATATTTGGGGAAGAAGTCACTATAGTGAGTCATAGGTACACAAAGTTGTCAAACCCTGTCGAGGACATTAATCACTGTCACATAGCATTTCCAGAATACCCACGACAGGAATGGGTCCATCATTTCATTCACACATTGGAAATGATAGCTAGAAGCTGGTATACATCCATGGAGTTGCGACAAGGAAATCAGGATTGGGACGAGCTGGTTACAAATTTCATGAACACCTTTTCATTTGATGATGAGAAATCGACAGTTGATGCCTCGCTTCAAGAAATTAAGGATATGATATTTGTTGATATCCCTGTCGAAGTGGCGAGTTCCCACCAGTACAATGCGACTATCCAACAATGGATGGCTTGTTACAATCCAACTGGAGAACTAGATGATGATCCAACTAACATAATCATACCATATTCTGAGGGCACGTGCAATGTCGAAGGAAGTGGTATTTCGAGCGAGTAATTCCTCAAGCTGCTGAAAATCAAGAAAGTAAACATTAGGTCGCCAGAGAACCCATATTTCACCAATATAGGAGATTATTGGGACAATGAGAAGGTATCAAAGATCACAAACTTGCTGCATGAATTTAAATTCCTATTCACTACTAATTTCTCAAAGATGAACGGAACAGTAGGAGATCTAGGAGAAATCAAAATACCCCTGAAAACAGATGCTAATCCATTTAAACAACGACCTTATAGGTTGAATCCAAGGTATAAAGAAAAGGTAAAAGTTGAATTGGATCACATGCTTGATGCAGAAATTATTTAACCTATTAAGGAATTAGAATGGATCAACCCTATTATGATATAGGATAAGAAGGAAACAGGAGAGGTTAGGATCTGTGTTGACCTATGGAAGCTGAACGATGCATTCCTGCTTGATCCTTTCCCAACACCATTCATAGATGAAGTACTGGAAAGTGTCGAAGGACAAGAGATGTATTCATTCACTGACGGCTTATTTGGCTATCACCAAGTCAGAATCCTGAAGGAGGATCGACATAAGATGACCTTCGTCACATAATGGAGATACTACCAGTATATGGTAATTCCCTTTGGACTCAAGAATGCACCTGCTATATTTTCTAGAATAGTAGTTTCTTCTTTTAAAGATTTCATACATAAATTTATTGAGGTATACTTTGATGATTGGACTATGTGTGGTCTCATAAGGGAGCATCTTGAGAGTTTGATCATGATGTTGGGCCACTGCCACAAGTATCATATCACGCTTAATTCAAAGAAATTTATTTTTTTTGCACCATTTGGTGAACTATTGGGTGATGTCATATGTCGCGATGGTATTTTGGTCAACCCTAACGAAAGTTGTGATTACCCTTGAATTTCCACCACCCACATCATTCATGAAACTCAGATCAGTGTTAGGACACACAGGCTACTACAGGAAGTTCATATGAGGGTATGCCAAGATAACTACACCTATGGAGAAACCGTTGAAGAAAGATGCAAAGTTTCACTGGATGAATGCTTGTCAGGAAAGCTTAAACAAATTAAAGAACAAGATGGCCACTATGCCAATAATTGTATTTATGAACTGGAAGAAGGAGTTCCATGTTCATGTCGATGCGTCATCTTTCATGCTCAACATAGTCTTGACACAACCATGTGAGGGTGCAGCTAACCAAGCTATTGCTTTTGCTAGAAGAAAACTATCGACGATAGAGAAAAATTATAAAAATATAGAGAGGGAAGGCCTCACCATGGTATTGCATTGCAAAAGTTTTGACACTACTTGTTGGGTGGAAATTTTAAAATGTACACTAATCATTTGACATTGAAATACCTAGTCAACAAGCCAGTGTTGGGGGGGAAGATATGTTGATGGCTTATCCTATTTCAAGAATTTGACTTTGAATTCATTTTTAAACTTAGTTGACTGAATGTGGGACATGATCACCTTTTGAGGATAGAAAGTGGTGGAGAACTAGTCTAGAGGATAACTTTCCCGATGCACAATTGTTTGCAGTCACCATGATTGATGATAAAAATAAGGAGTTTAATGCTATCATCCACTTCTTGAGCATAGGTTATGCGCCTAAAGGATTCACCACTATACAGAAGAAACATTTGGTCATTAGAGCCACTAATTTTACATTGATCATGAGACACTTATACAAGATGGGTGCAGATGAAATATTGCGATGCTATGTTTTTTACTATGAACCACATTGGGTAATGAGTGAAGAACATGTCAATGTCGCAGGAGGACACCGCACTAGAAAGGAAACTATGCACAAGATACTACAAGAAGGATTATGGTGGCCAACCATACATATGGATACCAAGAGATTTTGGTAACGTTGTGATATTTTTCAGAGGACGGGAAAATCGTCGCGCTGTGACGAAATGTCGCTTGCACCGTAGATAAACCTACAAGTATTTGATAAGTGGGATGCTGATTTTGTTGTTTTGATCAGTCCTCTAGGGAAGAGGATTGGCACGTACTATATTATCACTGTGACAAACTACATAACCAGATGAGTTGAATCCATGCCTGTAAAATATTGTACCACTCCGACTGTGGTGAAGTTTTTATTTGACAATATCATGACCATATTCATCTGTCCAAAAATTATCCTAAGTGACCAAGGTACACATTTTGTTAACAAAATGATTGATGTTATAACTACATATTTCCACATTCAGCATAGGAAAATGACTCCCTATCATCCTCAGATGAATGGAAGAGTTGAATCCTTCACCAAGATTTTGGAGAATGCATTAACCAAAGTATGCAATGTGCATCGAGATGACTGGGATCAGAACATTTAAGCTGTGTTATGGGCTTACCGAAAAACCTGCAAGAGATTGACAGGGCACACTCCATTTAGACTGGTGTATCGGAAAGAATTCGTGGTACCGATGGAGTATATCATGTCGAGCCTAAGAATTTCTGCGGTAACAAAAATGGCAGATGTGGATGCCGTCGAGCAAAGGTTATCATAGCTCGTTCATATGGAGGAAGAATTCTTCATCATAGGATTCCATAAAAATATCAAGAAGCAAAGGAAAAAGCATGGCCTGGTTGCCATATCAGGACTAAGCAATTCAAAATTGGAGAACTTGTTTTGTTGTATGACAATAAATTTTTCAATCATCTAGGTAAATTGAATATGCATTGGCTAGGGCCATATGTGGTCGTGCACATCACTTATGCAGGCGTAGTGAAATTGCATAAGCTGGATGGCACACTCGTCGCAGGAATGATCAATGCCAGTTGCTTGAAACGTTACTATGATGGATGCGACATGCCTGGGTAAGGCCGTGCCGTGCATAAAAAAAAGAGAAATGAAGAGAAAGAGGGGAATGGAACTCTTCCATCGCACGATTGCAAATGAAGCATGCAAATTGCAGTAAAAGAGGGAATGAAAACTAGGCGTCATTAAAGTATGGATACCTGGAAAGATTGAGGCAGTTATGATAGCGAAGCATCATTAATTTGACAAAGTACGAGGAAAATGGAGGTGTAATTTTTGGTCCCATCAATTGTCTTCACCATAACTTCCATAACTTCCCTAACAGGTACAAATTAGAAATCAAGTATGCGAATTAAGTTTGGAATGCGTCAAATGGGAATCCCATGTGATCGACCAGACATTGATGTGCCATGGAATGATTGCATATGGGATGAGAACATGCCTATAAATATTATGCTTCATTGTCAAGGTTCATTTTACTTGCACAGAGAAAAGAAAAGCAAACCAGACTTTGCAATTGAGAGAGATGAGACTCATGGTTGTTGATATTTCCAATGCAATTGAGCAATAATATGTTACCATTGCATCATTGTTCCCGATTGTTGAAGATATCATGTCACCATAGGTTCAACGATGCGAAGAAGAACCAGAAATGATGGCACGACCAAGGTCACAGACAGCTCCTACATCTGGTTCGACCCCTACTCTGGCCTTTGGCTCGACCCCTGCAACGACACTAGTTCAGGACCCACCAGATAGCATAGTAGTTGTAGGTTTGCAACCGTTTGTGTTGGAGAGGGACATCCTAGAATCATCAAGGCCTTAGGTCAGGTCAAAGAAGCGAAAGGTTTCTCATGATATACCCACTAAGAACATACCCATAGAGGACGCACTAGAGTCACCACCATGCATAGAAATGAGCACCACCATTGAAGAGAAGAACCTATTACCACCTTACATTCGACCAAGGAGATAAGAAGTGACTGAATTAAAGATTTTGACAAAAGTGTGTTCCTCCTTGGATGCACCGTAGATCCCTGGGGGTGTACCCCTACTGATGAATATACTTATGAAGCTTTCCAAGCTGCAGTTTGAGGATACTGATACACGTAAGAAGGTGGGTTTGGAGAGGAGAAATTATATGGTCACGCTTCCATCAATTCCACCTAAGCCAAAATTGGTCATCACAATGGAGTGGGCACGAGGTATTGAAAGTGTGGGCCTACGCAACCTACTTCTTATGCCGTACTTTGATCAGAGCATGCAAGTAATCACATATGTGTGACAACTCCTGGTTTTTTTTCACGGAGGATACTTATGGCTTGACTGACCTTATGTTGTGGATGTCGAGTTCATTTCAATAATAATGGGTCTTCCATGTCAAGGAGTCGACGCTGCATTGTATCTACACGCAAATATAGATACGACAAAAATGAAGAAAAAATATGACCTCCAATGTGCAGGTAGAGGATTCCTCATTGCCCCTATAGTTGATAACATGATGAGGTTCACCACAAAAATCCTATCTTGTACGTTGCTACGCAATATGCGGCCCACTGAGTGTATCGTCGGAATGGTAGAACTTACAGAGCAGTGCACAGTAGGCATGATATTCAATTGGTCATAATACTTATTGAATGAGATTCTAGAGGATGTGGAGCAAGCACATGAGGAAAATAAGGCCGAGTTCCACTACTCCTGGCTCCTAAATTTTATTTCTTTCATTATTTGGTCGAACCAACCTGACTACTAACCACTGGATGTCCCAGTGCTTTACCTTGATGCAAAGTATCAGAACCTCTAGGAAGATAAGGACGACATGATCTGGTAGAAGGAAAATAATATCAATTTCTTTATGCACACAGAGGCATTGCGTGATGTAATAAAGAAAAAACACATAGTAAGATCCACAGCTGTGCAAAAATATTCCTCTTTCATTATTTTCTAGGCTGGTGTCCAAAACATTATTTTGGAACCATGGCAGGACCGATAAAAGAAAGAGTTGCTGATGCTTTTCATGATTACTGATGAATATGTAGTAATTAACATCCAGGAGTGGCCTATAGAATGGCACGTCCATGTCGATGTACATATCGACCAAGCAGGAAATCAGGGAAATGACCAAGGAGAGGGCCAAGGAAATGGCCAGGACGATGACCTAAGCAATTATGGTGGCAGAGGGAAAGGAAATCCATCGTAGGAGGAAGAAAACAACGATGATGACAGTGAGCACAAACCTAATGACAATAATAAAGAAGACAAACCCATTGATGAGGATGTGAGAACCAAGAAGAGCGAATAGGAACATGAGCACACAGATGCGTGCAAGAAATGAAAAGCTGATAAAATGACTCATACAATCAACTTAGACAAGGAGGATATGGGCTTGCCTGTAGACGTTTTTGCAAAAGTGGCGAAGACCAGCCTTGAGGGTCTAAGTATGCAATAGATGCAAGTGGCTACAAAAATTGCTGAGCACGTCAATAAGCTCACAGAGGCCATCCATGAAGTAAAAACTATCGTCAAGGATGAGACATATGGCATTGATATTGGGGATACATTAGCTACACCACTATTTTTTCCACCCTTCAAGCTTGTATTACAGGAGAAATCACTGGAGTCAGGTATGGAAGAGTATGATGATGTTATCAAAGCAATGGGAATGCTAACGCTATATTTTTCCAAACTAGTGTTAGATGACGTATATTCTATTCAGCATGCGAATGCAATAGAACTTTGGATTCAATAAAATACCCTTGCTTACCAATATACAAAGAACACAAGGAATGCGAAGGAGTGAAATTTCCTCCTTAGGGAAAAGGAGCAAGAGATTGATGCATCTGAGCAAAGTAGGCTTCCACTAGTTGAAGCCATCAAAATTGCAGTCATAGAGTTCCACCTAGAAGAAGGCCAAGAAGATGAATATGCTCAGGTCGACTCTCCAAGATTGCAATGGATCTCAGGAAGAATATGGAAGAGCTCCAAGCACAACAGTAACAAAGAACACCTCCTGAGGTGTTAGAAGAGTGCAAGAAAAAAAAATATGAGGATGTTGAGAGGATAAGACAAGGAGAAAAAATATGCACTAAGGCAGTTGAATCCGTCTCCACAACATGGGAATTCATTCTAGATGATGAGGCCGTGGAGAATATCAAGGAAGATGCACGACAAGCTGACTTAAATATCAGAACGTTAAAGGAAGATATGAAGAAGCTACCGATCAAGGAGAAGGTTGCAAAGGTCACTGAGCTAAATCAGTTGTAGCAGGAAGTAAAAAATATCTACGACCAAGAGCACAAAAAAATGACGAATTTGCAGTGCATCAGTTGGAAGAGGAAAGAGTTACAGGTCTCATTCATCCCGTGCAACAAAATCTCCAACAGTTATCCAAGTTGCTCGAAGAAGTGCCATCGAAACATATCCGTTTTGACTGTGTGTAACAATTGGAGAAGCAAGATGAATAGGTCTACAAGGAAGTTTCCTAAGTGCAAGGAATTTTGAAAGAATTTTAGGCCAAGGTTGGTCCTGTGGTGCAGCCTGCGTCAGAATCCTAATTTTTCCTAGTGGCTCAGAATGAGCAACATGTGAATGTTGGGGGCATGTTGGGCCAAGAAAAGTGTACAAGAAAAAATATGAAGCGCAAGTGCAAGATAGGAAAAACATGCGTACAATGGAGAAAAGCAGTTAAAGGATGGATATCAAGTGTAGAAGAAGGGAAGCTGTGACACAA
This sequence comes from Pseudotsuga menziesii, assembly GCA_001517045.1. NCBI lineage: Eukaryota > Viridiplantae > Streptophyta > Pinopsida > Pinales > Pinaceae > Pseudotsuga > Pseudotsuga menziesii. Next base: position 60,303 of record LPNX010162329.1, read on the forward strand.
ATCGATGTGACGAAGGAAAAATCATACCTAAAGAGGTAGGTAGAAGAGTAAAGGCTGGACATGTGCATGTCAAGAAGGACTACATGAGCTTGAGTCAGTGAAAGACTAAAGGACAGTTTTTTCAACTATTTATGACCTGTATAGGGTGACTGAAAGACATTTTCAGGGCTAGTTATGGACATGATCAATGAAATACAGGACATTTTGTGACCAGTATGGTCTGTCATTAATGTAGTAGAAGATATTTTGTAGCTACTTCTAAATGTAATAACTGAGATGTACTCAATCAACCCTACATGGTATTGTAATTTCTATAAATAAGAGGAACCTGTTCTATATAAGGGTTAGCTAGTCAGTTAGAAGAATACTAAGGAGAGATCAGAGAGGAGTCTGATAAGGGAAGGCTATCGAGCCGAGGATCTATAGCTGTGTGCATAGATAGTAAAGTAGAAGATTCAATATATTTTGTGTGCAGATTAGTAGGATTATATAGGAGAATAAACCAAAGAGCATGAGAGAAATAAGAGTCTGATCCAAAAGACATATCTTAAAACAGTCTGTAAGTCGCAGACTGTAAGGTGCTATATACATTTCTCATGCCAGATGAAAAGCATCTTGGTGGTTTTTCCCATATGGGTTTCCACATTATTTCCTATGTTGATGAATGTTGAATGTTGAATGCTTATGGTTAACACATAATGTTTGGTTATATCACATTATTTATGGTTATTGTTTGAATGAATGTCGCAATACTGATAAGAAGTGAATGAACGGTTATCTAAGAATCATCGAAGAATTGTGTACTATTTCATGTTTAAACACTGTTAATTCACAATATAAGTTGCATCACAGTGATTTACTGTTAAGAAATCAATTGTGTCGCACTATTGCACCAACTGTTAAGTTGTCAAGGACAAGGTTGTGTCGCACTGTTGCACCGTCGTCTAGTAGTAAAGACTCTACCCTCCATTTTTGTAGAGCTCCTTGGTCACGCACCAAGGGACTATAATGCGTCTTTAACTACAGAAACATGTTTCTAGAAGTTACACATTAAGATATCCCAGGTGAGATTGCGCCTACCTCACAGGTGTTGTCGACTAAGCTTGCTCCGTTGGGTCGATGTATTTGGGTGTTTTGTTGGTTTTTTGTTATTGTTGAACCTGGGTCATGTCAGTGAGGAAACATAGGCCAACACACTTTTACAAATGTTATAGAGAACCCATGACAAGCTTCAAAAGGAGTTGGATCGACTAAATGAAAAGCACTCATGGAAGTCTCCCATGATAAGTGCAAAGCACTTAGTTTGGGGTAAGATTGCAACTATAGTAGGAAAACAATGGAATAAGTTTACAATATCACATGAGTAATGGGAGTTGGCTGCCACATCATTCATAGAGAAAAATGAATCTCTCTCATATATTGGGGATATACTAGATAAAGAAACCATAGTCATTTTTATTGTAAACTTAAGGAATGAGATAGAATTGGAGACCCTCGATATTAGAGACAAAACCACCATTATTATGGAATCATATAAAGTAGTTACAAAGACTCAGAAGTGTTCTCAAATAGCTCATGAAAAATAATTATAGTTGGAAAAGGATGCCAATTCTTTAAAAAAACTTGATGATTTCCTTGACCAAGGTATCCCATCTTCATGGGACGAGTTGGCGATTTGTATCCTCTTCACAATTATCAGGAAATGTTAGTTGATCGCTGAAATAAAGATCAATAGTTTGAATATGTGACAAAATCAGTCAAAGGAAAAGTTATTCTAGATAAGTTGTATGGAATTTTTGTTTTTCTTATCGTCATGTAAATGCTACTAAAAATCATTCCCTCACCTTCATATTCACACTATACAGAGCTAGACATATGCTCCAGAGAGATGGTGATACTAGATTACCCAATGGAAAATGATTGGATATATATTTATAAATATTTTCACTTGAGTTCCACCCAACAGAGTATGGAAAATACACCTCATGGAGTCATTAACACATCCTCATCACATCCAATGCATCAACTCAGAGTTCCAATGCCTCAAGTTTAACGATTGACACCTCAACAAGTTCTTGTGATTAATGGTAAACAATTCACTAAGATACAACATCATCCTCAAGTTTAACATATAGATCATAGGAATTCCTATCATTCCAGTCTAAGGTTGGGTACACATCACAGTCACCAGCAGTTCTAAGGACACGTAGTTAAAATATTTGTAGAAAAATGTTTAGTAAGAGAAAAGACACTTGTCATATAATAAGATTTTGTTGTAACAATTTTGTGAGGCCTAAGGGTATAAATAGTGATAGAGACCTCTTGTAAAGGTTCAACATATTTTTGAGTAAAGTGTAACTTCTTAGAGAACTGTTTGATCAAGCACTTGAACTCACGATGCAACTGTGGTTTTGTAATCCAAGCATTGAGGATTCTTAATTTTGATGTTTACAGAGTGTCTTAGCTTCTTTTGTGTTTCCACTCCTTCCATTTTTCATGTAATTTTGCAAATGATATAATACAAATCCTTAGATTAAACTATTCATCATGTATTTGGTTCAAAGTTGTTGATAAATGTTTTTTACTCTTGATATGTTATGGAATATTCATGATATGTTAGTTGCAATCATAGTTGGTTTTCCCTGTATTGATATTATATTTCTCGCAATACATTTTATGTTTGAGCCGCTGATTTATCATTCCTTAGTATGCTTTTTTTTATCATGAGAGAAAACCCACTGTCACAAGTACTTTGTCTCATTTTCATCCTTTCACAATTGTCCTATAGTAATTTCTGTAACATAAAAATGATGCACATCATTTCATTTATGGTTACATGTAATAAATAAATTGGTCTATAATTCAAGAAAGCTAATCAAAGTATTTAGGATTACTATCCCTTCTTCAAAGAGAAGTCTCAATTGCATTCAAATCAAGCTATTGATTCCCTAACATTGTTCCAAAACATCCTTGGAACATCTTAAGGGCTAACATATTTTCTGATGCCATTCCAAGCATAAAAGGAATAAAATCATTTTTTTGGGGGGACAACAACAATCATACGCTCTGATTCCTTTATGTGAACAAGAATCAGATTTCTATCTATCAAATTCACTTGGCGGCTCCACAAAGGAAAATATAGCATTTAGGCGCAATAACACCCACAAGAATCCAAATATTGAAGCATTCTTCACCTTGAAGGATCTTGGCTCTTGGAGAAACTGACGTGGAAGGTACCAATCATAATCACTAGGTAATCCTCAATATAGAAGCTTTTGTCCTCCTATTCTTTGTCCTAAATTTACTGAGTCTAAATTTATCTTTAAAACTTCTAGGTAAGGTTCTCCTCATCGAACTCCTAATACTACCCTAGTTGAGTTCCCTAACCCTCCTATCATAATCACTTAAAGTGGTGAGTCATATTCACAACCAAATATTCATAATCCTAATGCACATATTATTCCAAAAGTCAAGAATTTAATATTTGAACACCTGATTCCCAAAGGAGGAGAAGGTGGTGGATGTGGAAGAGGCCCCCCATCACCACCTCCACCAAGATTTCTTCGTTGTTTTTTGGCCTATCATGAGCCATTAATAATACCTACAAATATCAGTTATATTCATGAGCATGAACTCAAACTCTTTCCCAAATATGATAATAGTAAAGGAACCTTTGTGGAAGAACACAAGGATCACTTTCAAAACTTTAACGATAACATTTTTATTGAAAAAAATTATGTTTATATGAGAATTTTTTCTCAATATTTGGAGGGATATGTGTGAAAATGATTTAGAGGTATCCCTACAGCTTCAATAGGAACCATGGATTAGTTGGAATCTACTTTCATGAAGAAGTGGGGAGTTAAGTGGGACAACCTCTATTATCTTACTAAGTTCTCACCGCATAAGAAAAATAACTCAGAAAATGTGGTTGAGTTTACGAAAAAAATATATAAGTTGTATTATAGAATCCATGAAGACATTAGACCTACTGAAGAAGCTACCAACGCTACTTATTCCAGGGAATTCTCATCGTATTTCTCCAGCATGATGACATAAAGAAGGTCAACTTCTCTTCAAATAATGCAGGATGGTGTGATTCATGTCTAAGGAAACATGAGATCTTGTAGTAAATTTAAAATGGTCAATGATTCTAAGCATAATGAAATGGGTAAATATAAATATGAGGCAAGTACCTCTCAGGAAACTAAATACTCGTAAAAATCCAAATTTGATGAGATGTCTTGAATCATAAAGAATTTATCTAATAAGATAAAACAAATGGATATGGATGGAGGAAAACCTAATAAATCATATTCAGTAAGAAATCCCACTCAATTCAGATGACCATATAAACCATAGATGGTGTATAGACAGAAAATGACTGAGGAGTAACCTTCTAGACCTCTTATTTGTGAAAAAAAAAAATTTGCTTGATCCTCCGGAAGAGGATGCATATGAATATCCATAAGAGGATATAAATTGGTTACAATATGAATATAACAACATACACTTCATGCAAATGTGATTATGAGAATTCATATCTCTATAATGAATTCGATTGTTATCATGAAGGAAATGATGAATTTAATCAGTCCTCTGCTCAATACCAATTTTCCATACACATCCTTCAGGATGAACTCAAAAGGAAATATAACCTGATGCCTATATATTCCAGAGTGGGTCAATTTTACAATCCTCCAATCCTCAAATCCCCTGCAAATAAGTCTACTGATAAAACTCTACACACTTATCCTGCTCCTAAATCCAATAACTTGTTAAAGGAAAAAAGTTAGGAAGGAATCAAAACTTGTATTTCACAAACCATTAATAAACCTCTTTCCAAAAGAATCAAGCATGAAACTAAAAAATATAATAGGAGTATTTCATCCTTCAATTTTGAGCAATAATTGAGGAAGCTTATGATCCCTGTCTTGTTCTCCTAGTTAGTTAAAAACCCTCATATTAAAATAAAATTGATAAATTAATCCATCATGCTAAATCATTTGAACAACAAGATACTATTAACTTACCTGATGAATCTCCGACTATTAGATGTGACCCCCATGTTAATGATAAAGAAGAACCCACTTCTCTTTATTATGTTATGCTGAGTGTTTATGATAAGTTGTTGCAGAATTGCATGCTTGAATCTAGGGCTTCACATAACATGATGTTGAAAATAATCATTGAACAACTTGGACAAGAAATAACAAGGCCCTATAATTATCTCTACAGTTTCAACTCAAGAAAGGTGATATGTCTTGGGATGATACAATACTTGGTAGTCACGCTTTCCTAGTTACCTACTAAAAGTATAATTATGGACATAGTGGTAGCTGCTGTACCACCCAAGTACAATATGCTCCTGTCTAAAAGTTGGGCCAAGCATCTTGGAGGTACCATGAATATGGACATGAATTATGCTATGGTACCAATGTTTGCAGCAGAAACCAAAAGGATGTATCAAGAATATAATTTCACTTATGTCATAAGCGACCAAAATATCCCAAACAACTACCCTATGTATGTTACATATGAGGACATGGGTTTCTACATCCTCTCTTTAAATGGATCAAATGAATTTATTTGATACTTTAAACATAACTTTCATACCCATATATCTTAATCAATTAGTTGGTTTGTTATCTTTGGAAGCTAGTACATTCAAATCGCCAAAGCAGCCAAAGCTAAAGTACAAGGTTGAAATTGTTATCGTCCCTTTGTTCTAGATAATGTTAAACATTGACAAGTCTTTGAGGATGATACATATATTAAATGGTTCCTATAACTAATCAATTAGTTTTGAGTCATCAACATCAATCTTATAAATGAAGATGATAGTATTAACCTATTGCAGATAGATGAAGTACAATTTCTAGATATGGTTCCTTAGATTTCTAGTCACAAGACCCTCCAGCTTAATAATAACTTCAATCCATAGGGGTTAGTACCGCTTGAACATTTATTTGAAAAGAATGATGTAGCTATCAAACCTTATGTTCACCCAATGATAGAAAATGTTGAAGAAATCAACATTGGCATTCCTTGTCAATAGATCAAAAGCACATGTATGCATCTCTTTTTAAATAATACCTTGATGTTTTCATGTGGAAATATGAAGATTTGAAAACCTATGATACTATTGTAATTCAACATATAATCCCACTCAAACAATATGCTAAACCTGTAAAGTAAAAATTTAGGAAAGTAAATCCTTTGTATTTCCATGTCATTAAAAACGAGGTTAGGAAATTACTAGATTATAAAATCATAATTCCTCTCTATTCCTCTAACTAGGTAGCCAATATTGCACTAGAAAGGAAAAAGGGTGGGGAAATTTTCTTATGTGTATATTTTAGGAACATGAATAAGTGTTCTTGGAAAGAAAATTACCCTTTTTCTATGATGGATGGATTCTTGGGCTATATCCAGATAGCAATGTATTTTGATGACAGATAAAAAATATCCTTCACTATATACATGGATGAAATGATTGTCTTTTCAAAATCTGATGATGAACACTTGAAAGATCTTGAACAAAATTTCTTAAAGTGCAAAAAATTTGGCCTATCATTAAACCCTAAGAAATCTTGTTAGGTCATATTGTGTCCAAAGAAGGTGTTAGAATAGATCCCGATCGAGTAGCTTATAACACCACGGTTTTGACCCCGTTTGCATTAGAAATGTATATGATGTATATATTGTAATTAATCATGGTGAGGAGCTAAAGGAAAAATCCCCACCGTCGATTTAGTGTTTTATGTTTCGATGATTAAAATCAATTTCGATGGTATTTCGTGATAGCCAGGATCATTACAATTTTGGACATCATGTAAATATGAAATTTAATTAAAATACCCACAAACAGCTATGTCAATGCAACATTAAAGAGATGGGGGAATGATTTCCTAAGGATGGGGGGGGGCATATTCAAACCCTTGAGCCAATGGGGAAAATCCAAATGTCAAAGGGAGAACCCATCAAGATGTCAACTACCTTTCTTGTCTAATTTACCCAATCATTTATTACTACTAGTTGTTGGTTGAGTTAGCTATTGCATGGGATGGACAAGGTATGGAGGTCAAAATTCGAATTGGGTAGAGTACCCATTTTTGGAAAAATGTGTTTTGACTTATGAGCCAAGTAAATGCCCAAAATTGCTGCCCATTCCTTGATGCATTCACGTTTTCATCTTTCCTCATGTTTTTGGGGAGCTCCTAGATGTTTTTCACCATCCATCCTTCATTCACGTTGAGCTCTCACGAAGCTGAACCTTCCTGGGTTTTCATTCTTCATGTTTTCAATTGTTTCCTCATTTCTCCATGCCAGGAAATTCATTTATTTTTGGTTGCTGAGTGAATGGCCAGTAACGATTCACAATTTGTGGGTTCATAGAAGTTTTTTTTTCTCATGCAATGCTGAGAATCGTTGATGAGTTTGAATTGCTCACTCAGGGGTCGATTTCTCCATTTGACCAATACGGTTTTGGTTGAAAAACATTTTTACTCAAAACCAGAATTTGCATTTTGCTGTGGGTGCATACTTTGTTTTGGTATGAACTGGTTTGGAGTGGAATTGGGGAATAATTAGCTTGATAAACCTAGTGTGGGAAGGAACCTTACATACAGATCAAGAGGGGCTGTTTTTTCTTCTTTGCACACCCTAAAGAGCAATGGAATGGAAGGTATAGCCCGAGGGATTGTGTAGCATAGAAGGGGATGCTTCCTTGTGTTGGGTGTGTAGGTGTTGGAAAATCCAAGCCAGATCTTGTGTAGGTTCCCATATCTTTGTGGTTGATCTCACTAGCTTAGCAATTCATCCTTCCAACTCTTTAGCAACCTTATAAACCCAAATGTAGTTTTGGCTTGGGTAAATTTTGATATGTCTTTTCCTATGTGTGAGCCTATTGTAGTTCCCTTATTCCTTATGGGAATCATTCCCAGATCGAGGGTGGAAGTGTTTCTGAAATATTGACGAGTACACTGGCCTATGGTTGGGTGGAACGTTGCAGCGACATAGCTGGTTGCGGGCCAACTTATTTTCAAGATAAGTATTTCTTGTGTATTTGATTTTCTGCAACTGTATTTATTTACTTGATAAATTATGATGAATATGATGTGTTGAAATGATATTGATTCCATTGTATAATTGAAATTCTTATGCATCTATGTATGTTAGTTCAATGCATTTTTAATTATGATGTTCATGGGAATTAGATCCCGCTTAAATGATAGCACCAACATCATAGTCGCATCCTCTCAGGCATGAGGGGATGTGACATAGCTTCTATAAACTTGATAGATCTTCCAAGAAACAAAAATGAAGTGTATTCCTTCATTGGTAAGAATAATTTCATCAAAAAATTCATCCATAACTTTGCATACATGTTGAAAAGGATCACTGGTATGCTCAAGAAGGATGTTTAGACAAAATGGACCATTGAAGCCAGGACCTCTTTTAAACAAATTAAGAATCCTTTGGGTGAAGCACTTGTACTTATTATTCCATATTATTCTAAACTTTTTCTAATATTCTCTTTCGCATTTGAAGTAAATATTGTATATTTTCTCTACAAAAGAATGATGTAGGTCAAGAACAACCCATTGCTTTCTTCAGTTGGGCTTTGCAAGATGCAGAGTTAAAATATAATACAATGGAAAATAGGATTATGCATTGGTTAAAGTGCTCAAATGTTTCATATATTATAGCATGCACTAAAAAATGATTGCTTATGTTCTAGGAAGTACCATTAAAGAAATCCTATGTCAACTAGACAATGACGATAGAAGAAGAAAGTGTATTATGAAGATACAAGAATACGCCTTGGAAATTAAGCTAACCAAATTGGTCAAAGGCCAAGAATTAGGCAAGATGCTTACTGAGTCTAATTGTAAATCATTGGATATCAATCTCCTGGATCAAATGTAGGTTGATGAAGAAGAAGGTGCTCATCAAATCCTTCCACTTAATATCAATGACAATTATTTCTAATGTGAGTCGTACAAGGACATTATTTTTTACCTCCAAAATTTATCCTTGTCCCCAAATATGGATAAATCCAAAGTGAGGTCTCTCAACCTTAAAGTAGTCAAATATTGTATTCTTGACAGCTATTTATTTTTGGAAGGATCCTCTTAGATTTCTCCTAAAATTTGTACTCAAATAATAAACTGAGGGATTGATATTAGAATTACATAAAGGAATTTGCAAAGGAAATCATGCTTGGTGATCTAATTCTTATAAGGTCCTCAGACCTGGGAATTATTGGCCTATCCTATTCACTGATGTATATAATATTGTTAGATATTGCATGGAGTGTCTATTATTTGTAGGAAAAAAAAATATTTGACCTCTACCACTCAAACCAATCAAGGTTGAAGCACCATTTCAATAGTGGTGATTGGAATTTATTGATTATATTAATCCAAAATCCAATGGACAACACAGATGGATCCTTACTACCATTGATTACTTCACCAAATGGTTTGAGGCCATACCAACCAGAAATGCAAATGATAATGTCATGATGAAATTCTTAGAGGAAAATATTTTGGCAAGGTTTGGTTGTCTTATAAATATCATAATGGATAATGCATTGGCCTTTAAATCTTCCAAAATGGTGAATTTTCAACAATATTATATTATCAAGTTGGCTCAATCAAATTCCTACTACCCCCGGGGAATTGGATTGGAATAATCCTCAAATTAAATATTAATTACTACCATTAATAAGATTCTTGGTGAGAAAAAAAAATATTGGACTCACTGCTCAAATATGCATTATGGGCATATAGAATTAGTATCAATAGAGCCATATGAACTTCTCCTTTTCAACTAGTCTATGGTAAAGAGGGAGTTATTCCAATTCCACTCTTAAGTCCCTAATGATGGAAAATTACCCCATATATTGTGGCGAATTAACCCCTATATTGTGGTTCATTACATATTATTTATGTCGTCTTGGGTCTATTAGTGGGTCTATTAGTTGTTATGGCACACCTTTGTTTCCTATATATAGGAAGGATATATTCTCATTTTAGTCATCATTGTATCTTGTCTTTTGTACTTAGTACACTGTGTAAGGAGGTTCCTCCCTCAAATAAGATTGCTAATTATTTATGTTCTTAATTTTTAAGGCATGTTTTACTCTCTTCTTGTCTATTTCTGCTATTTTTATGTGATTTTTGGGACTTGGTTGCATAACATCTGGTATCAAATCTCTTTCCTTGGGACTGGCTGTTGCAAAACCAGTCATATTGGAAATTTTGCTACAAATTTGTATATACAAGGATTCAAATATTGAGGTTAAAAATCCACTTATAAAAAAATCCTAACTATATCCAGTTTGAAATTAAAATCTTGATCAATTATAGTTTCTGAGATCATTGTAGAGGAATCTAGGATCTTTTACTAGTCCAAAACCTAGTACAAAACATGTGTTCTAGGGAAAAAGGTCTTATATGAGGAATCCAATATCCTAATTGAGTGATACTAGTTTCATCCAAAATATGATGGACCATGGTATCCGTGGTAGAAATTTCAGCTATAGAAACAAAATATTGGACACGTGGAATATCATAGAAGTTCTCTCTTCTGGATAGGAAAAACATAATAATCTCTGTGAGATTTGCAATATTTTTNTCAAATTTTACCTCAGTTACAAGTCCTCAATAAAACTATCTTCTAGTTAAGGTTTGAAAAATGTATGTCATATTCCATTTGAATGGATTTGAGTAGAAGGATCTATTTGTGGTAAACATGAGGGTGTGATATATATTTATTGTTCAAAATTACACCAAAACTAAGTGGAAAGAATCACATTCCACTCAAACCCCTATAGGATTCATCCTCGACATACGATGAAATGGAATACATGTCTTTTAGAGTGTCCAAATCGGAAGATACGATTAAAGGAAATGTGAAAATGAATGACTTAGTTAAATTGGAAAATAAGATGGCTAGTAAATAGGATATCAAAGGTATGGATAGTAAAGGGGATCTCAAAGGGATGCCTAGTAAAGAGGATCTCAAAAGGATGGATAGTAAAGAGTATCTCAAACAGGGATGATTTTAAGGAACCATACTTATTTAAAAGTGTTAAAATATTGGCGAATCTTACCAATTCCTAAAACTCCAACTATAAAATGTTTGGCAATATTTTTCGAAAAATATTTTAATTTCCAAGGATTTTATATTGTTTATATAATAAATTGACGATTTTTAGGGTGAAAAATGTTTACCCCATCAAAATTGGGCGAAACAGGGCTTCAAATATTGCAAAATGGCGAATCATTTTTTGGAGAAACCCCCTTAAAAATAGCCCATGGGATAAATTTCACCCCCTAAAATTATCCCCGAAGAGTTGGCTAGAAAAGAAGATCTTCAAGACTTAAAGGAATTTATGAAGGATATAAAACATAGCTTTATTCATAATGTATCTACTCAAGAAGAGGATAAGGAGGAAAAATAGGACTTATTGTTAGAGAAATAATCTACCTTAGTACCATGCTTATCTACCTAGAAGACATAATCATTTTCAGTGTGCTTATCTTCTATGGTCTAACTTAGTTTATACTGATCAATACTAGTCAAATAGGTGATTCTAGATCATTAATCGAAAGTTGAGGTGCTCTAATTTGATCATTCTGTCATCCAGGTTCCTACATTAATTGCAAACCACTTCCATCTTTGATTAGGGGTGCTAGTTTCTGAATGTGGTTGTTTTGTGGTATCCTTAGGCATTTATTTGGCTCCTAGGGAGTCTACCGCTCACCCATGCACTCTCCCATTCTAGATTTCCCTCATTTATGACCCAATCATGCTTCTTACTTTTTAAAAAATGCTCACACATTTTCACACATGAATTCATGACTGTTTGGTTAGGTTTGGGAGCCTATTGGTCATCCTAGGGGTTTAGGGGTCAAATCCCAGAATGACACTTCTATGCATTCACATGGGATCCAAGGGCTTACAAATTTTCCCCAGTGTATTATAAATATGTACCATATACATATACAATATTTAGTGTAATAATATGATCAGTTATTAGCACTATTCACATGTGCTATTCGAGCTACTTTCAGTCTCTTTTGTTGTTCTCTTCAATATTTTGTAATACTTTGAGTGTGACTATTTATCTAGATCCTATATCTCAATGAGAATAAATTCTCACATGGTATAAGAGCTATTTGGATCTGCAAACAAATCTAAAGAGGTTTGAGTTGCTTTTTAGGGCATATTTCCAGAAATTCTGAGGGTTTGGATTGCAGGTTCTACGACGTTTTTGTCATAGGTTGTGCAATAAGAATGGAGAAGAGTTGAGAATTTCTTACTCCATTAAATTATTTTGAATGGAATATTTATATGGTCATCTAGTTGAGGTCGAAGGGCCTCTATATGGTCACCATGGTGACTGAAATCTAGCCAAATTCTTTTGTAGAGAAAGCGAAGTATTTTAATAGACTTGATGAAGCATTTGGTATGCTCTGTCTCAACACTTTGAGGGATATCCTCTTTCATGTATAAATTATTGGCACACCCAATGAACTTTTTATCAATCTTGAGTCACTATTTGGGAAGACAGATGAAATGAGAGGCCATCACCTTGAGAATGAGCTAATCTCCCTGAGCCCAGCTCACTATGATACCATAAAAGAGTTATTTACCAATTTTAAAGTGATAATAATTATGATGAAACCACGTGGCATAGAGAAGAAAAAATATTAGGTTATCTTTTCCATCCTTTCTAAGCTAGGTCTTGAGTATTCTGTGTATGTTTCGACATTCCACTCAAGCAAGCATACAACTAGAAATTGGACGATTCATTCACTATCAGACTTCATGGAATATTCGACTCAGGAGAAAGACAAGTTCATACACATGGGTACCATCAAATATACAAAATAACAAACCCTTGTTTCTGGTATATCAAATCAAGCCAAAGGAAAGAATAAATATTTGAAGCAAAGAGAAAAAGAGAAGAAGCAGTCAAGTTCAGAAAGCTCCAGTTCTACTGATGGGAGTTTGAGATCCAGGAGGAGAAACACGAGAGAGAGAGAGACCCAAATTTGGTTATTTCATAGGTTCACATATTTAAAAATATTTCTTAATAAATAATATGGACATCATGACCAAAATCCTTGAGGATAACCATGTTGATCTTCCATATTTTGCAAGAGGATGGGAGCGCAAGCAAGAAAGTGATAAGCCTGATCATGCATTGAGTGCATAGGTAAAACCCATTCCTGATATCTATATTTCTGATGGATTTGTTTCTGATTTACCTTATAATATATCAGAATTTTAATCCTCCATCCCTTCCTTGGAAGAAACCCCAATCATTTTTCCAAAGCTTTCTCCCAAACCTAGTAATTTTTTGCTAGTTTCTGATGAGTCTTCTTAAAGCTCTCTCCTAATATAATAAGATATTTTCCATTATTATTATGAAGGTGATATATAGGATTATATACAGCCTATTATAGTCCTTGACTCATTTCTCCAACTATTTCATGACCAAAATACTTGACAACCCTCAAGTTCACTAGTTGGAAAATCTCACAATTGCTTAGTTTCCAATACTATGTCACTTGTCTATGTTTATTTTATGTCTTGTATGTATTTCATTGGTTGGAAATCCATATATTTTCCCTCATGGGGATAATTTTCCATATTTTTGGACTTTATTTTTCCATCCAGGGTTCAAATCTCAAGTCTCCAGACCCTCCTAGTTGTCACGTCCCCTCCCCTCTACTCACCGAGAGAGAGGACGCGACTCGACTTCTCTGTCTATCAAACCAAGGATCTAGCCCCATGAACATAATCAAACAATGCATTGAAAATAAAAATACATATGAAGATGCATAATTCAATAATATACAGTGGAAGAAAATACATTTCAAGCATTCAACGTGTTCATAATACTTCATAAAAAAATAAACCGCGGGAATTAAATTCAAGAGAGCACTTATCCTTAAAATGAGTTGTCCCGCAACTAGCTATGTCGCTACAACATTCCACCCAGCCATAGGCCATTTTTTCTCATCAATATCTCAGCAGAAATGCAACCCCTGAGTTGGGAATGATTTCCACAAGGAACTAGGGAACAACAGGCTCACACATAGCCAAATACACATCAAGGTTCAGCCAACCCAATCTACAATTGGGTTTATCAGGCTACTAAGACAGTGGAAAGGGATAATTTCTAAGCTAGTTATCTCAAACATAGAGCTATGGACACCTGCAAAATATCTATCTATCTTAGCATACACAATACCTACACACCCAACACAAGAAAGTATTCCCTTCACTATTACACAGTCCATTAGGCCATACCTTCCCTTCCAGTGCTCTTTAGGGTGTGCATAGAATATTAGCCATCCCCTCTTGATCTTTCTGTGAGGTTCCTCTCTTCACTAGTTTTATCAAGCCAATTATGGGCCTCTTCCACTCCTAATTATTTTGGACCAAAACAAGGGTTCACAAAACAACAAAATACAAATGCTGGGTATGAAGAAAAATGGTCTAGGAACCAAACATGAAAATGGTAAAAGGGAAAACAACCATGGGTGAGAAAATATGATTTCATAAATGTCTATGGGATTCATCAGGGAAAAAATGACCTCTTCAAACCCAAAAATCATGGATCTCTTCTCCCATTCACTGGGAAACACAAAAATGAATTCCCATCCATGGAGAAATGGAGGAAATTGTATAAAAAATAGGATGAGAATGCCCCAACTATCTCCAACTGTGTGAGGAAGAGAAACACATGGGTGAATAATGGAATGGGTAGTAATTTCTTAGATTTTTCTTGCCCCATAAGTCAAAATTTTATTTTCCAAAACGGATGGATTTCCCCAATACAAAAGTGACTTCCATACTCTTCCATTCCCAAGGCATTAACTTCCTCAACCAACTTCTGGAAGAAATAAATGATTGGGCACATAAGACAAAAAAGGTAGTTGAGATATTTATGGGTTTTCCCATTGAAATTTGGATCAACACTATTGTATAAAGGGTTTGAATATTTTCCCTCCCTATTCCTTGTGAAATCATGCCCCATCTCTTTGTTTCATTGACATAGCTAGTTGTGGGTATTTTTATTAATTGCATATTTACATGATGTCTCAATTTACAATGTGTCTGGCTAGCATGAGAACCATAGGTATCGATTTTAATTTTCGATACATAAAATGATAAATCAATGGCAAGGCCTTGGCCTTTATCTCCTCACCATGATTTAATAGTGGTATTTACATAATATACAATTTTAATGCAATTTAGGGTCAAAATCAGGATATTACACAGGTTCTCTCAATTGCAATTGTGATCTAGTTGCTCACTCTTCTCTCTCTATGGACCCATTCACTCATGGAGACACCATACCTATGATATTTTATGCTGTATATGACATATATTCAAATATTTCATATCCTCATGATATTTTTTACATAGTTATGAAGTTTCCTCATCAAATTGGGAAGAAGATTCATGATTTTATTCATGATATGGAAGCTACACATGATGCATATTTTGTTGAATCTTTTGATGTTATTTGGGAATGAGTTTGTAGATATATATTTTCCATGGTTTATTATGCTATTAGATAAGAGTATGATTTTAGAAAAATTCATTCCTATGATTCCCCTCCATCATCAAATGATGACCATCAAAGGGCCTCTCCACATGATCTTTGTTTACAACACTTTGATGCATTGATGCATGATCTTGGAATCCACAACATATTCACCAAGTCCAACACCAAGAAGTAATTCTTTCAAGTCATTAAAGTGAAGAAGAGGACATGTTTAAGACATTTTTTTTTATCTTTGTCATGTCCATTTTTGAGGGGAGGTTTTGTCCCATGAGGTTTTCCTCCTTACCTCGGTTACATGGACTAATAAAATTTTGTTGTAACAGGTGACTTGTGCCTTAGTTTCCAAGGCCTTAATAAATCATGTTGAATAAGTTGTACTAAGTTAGAATTAAGGGGGGGTCTTAGAGAAATAATCTACCTTAGTACCATGGTTATCTACCTTGGAGACATAATAATTTGCCTTGTTCTTATGTTCTATTGTCTAACTTAGGTTATGCTGATGAATACTGGTCAAATATGTGATCCTGGATCATTAATTTACAGTGAGGCACTCTACTTTGATCATTCTGTAATACATTCTCTTGCATTAATTGCAAATTGCTTCTAGCTTTGACTAGGGGCGTTAGTGTGTGAATATGGTTGTTTTGTCGTCTCCTTAGGCATTCATTTGGATCCTAGGGACTATCCCACTCACCCATGCACTATCATATGGTATCCTTCCCTCATTTATGAACTAGGAATGCTTCTTACCTATTCACACATGGATTCATGACTGTTTGGTTAGGTTTGGGAGCCTATTGGTCAACTTAGGGGGTTTAGGGGTCAAATCCTAGCCTGACACTTGTATGCATTCACATGGGCTCCAAGGGATCACCAATTTTACCCAATTTATTATAAATATGTACCATACACATCTACAATATGTATTGTAATAATATGATTAGTTATCAGCACCATTCACATGTGCTATTCTAGCTATTTTCAGTCTCTTTTGTTGTTCTCTTGCATATTTTTTCAAATACTTTAATTGTGAATATTGCTCTAGCTTATAGATATCAATGAGGAGAAATTATCACACTTATTCTATTCATGTATGGACAAAATTAAAAAACAATTTGAGAGTAGGAAGTTGGAGTCCTCAAAAGTTGATGATTCATTAGAACATCATGGGTTTAATTCAGGTCTAAGGAACTACTTTATCCCAAATATTTACATGAGAAAGTTTGATGGAAAGTATCCAATCATGTGTATTTCTAGATGGAGCAATACACCGAGTTCCCACTTTACAAAAGGTAACTATTGCATCCTTATATTTAGAACTTGATCAATTTGTATGGTACCAATGACTTTGTGACCATAAAAATGACTCTATTATCTCTTGGTCTATATTCACATAATAATTAATTGCACATTATGGGGATACAAGTAGAAACATCTTATTTATTCATTTGGTAAATATCAAGCAAAAATGTCCATTTACGGATTACATTAAGCAATTTCAATAGCTAAGTCTCAAAGTGAAGAATATTTCAGAACATAATTTGTTAGATGTCTTTATTGGAACCTTGAAATATAGCATTCAGCATGATATGAGTCTCTTTGAACCATCATCCCTAGAGAAGGATTTCATGATGTAAAGGAAGATTGAAAGTAAGAATATGACAATGACTACTATAAAGGCCTTCTCCAACACATATAGAGAAAATAATACGTATTATTCTAAATCACCGCAAAGGTTGAAAACCCAACAACTACATGAAATAAGAGAAAAAGGATTATTCTTTAATTGTGAAATCAATTATAGTAAGGGACATAAGTGTAGTGATAAGAAATTATTATACATATATTATGAAGAGTAAGAACCAAAAGAAGAGGAAGCATCTCAACAAGAGGCTACTTTTGAAGAAATAGAAGACGCTACTTCATAAGAAATTACTCCCACCATATATTGTCATGCATTGGATAGAATTAACACTTCTCAAACTCTCAAGATCGAAGGGCACATCAAAAAGAAGAAGTTAGTATTGTTGATTGATTCAATTAGTACTCATAATCTCATTCACTGTAAATTATCCAAAGTTATTAATTGCCTTGTATATCCAACACCATAGTTTCAAATAATGATTGTATATGGAGGAACTATACATTGCTCAGGGAAATGCCATAATATCAATATTTCTATGGGGGAATATGTATTGAATAGTCCAATTATTTATATGCCAATGGGATGTGTTGATTTTTTCTTAGGTGTCTAATGGTTACAATCATTTGAAACAATGGATTTTAATTTTCAAAACAATTTCATGAAATTTTCATGGGAAGGAAAAGAATACGAGTTAAATTGTATTACATGAAAAACAAGAAAGGTGATAATCTCTAATGGTATGGAAAAATTGTTGAAAAAGGGACATCAAGGTGTATTTGCACAATTATGTTAATTAGATGTTCAAATGTCAAAGTTACCTATCTCCCCATATCTCGAAAGGGTCATCAATACAAATTCCAAGGTATTTGAAGATATTCCCAAAGGTATTCCATCTATTCGATACTTTGATCATGCAATCCACTTAATTCCAAGTAGTGTTCCTCCTAACATCAGACCTTATTGATATCACTATATCTAGAAGAGTGAAATTAAGTGTATGGTTGCTGAAATTTTAGAGGCTAGCATAATTAGGCCTAGCAAAATTTCTTACTCTACACTAGTGGTAATGGTACCCAAGCCAGATGGATCATGACGTATGTGGCTTGATTATAGAGAGATCAACAAGATCATCATTAAATATAAGTTTCCCATTCCAGTCATTGATGAATTGTTAGACAAATTACATGGAGCAGTTGTCTTCACAAAGTTGGATCTTCGTTCCAGGTATCATTAGATTCAAATGAAGGATGAATAATTCCCCAAAAACACATTCATAACTCATGAAGGTCACTATGAATTTTTATCATGACATTTGATATCAAAAACTCCCTTCCACATTTCAAGGTTTGATGAATTCTATTTTTAAGCCTTTCCTTTGAATTTTTTTTTTAGTAATCATTGATGATCATACTAATGAATAGAAAGTATTTAGAAGAACATGTTCAACATCTTGACAGGGTACTACAACTACTTATGGAGCAAGAACTGTATGAAAAAGCCTCAAAATATTTATTTGGGATAAAAGAGTTGGACTATTTGGGTCATATTGTATCTCATGAAGGTGTCAAGGTAGACTCTAACAAAATTAAATCCATGATGAACTAGCTGATTCCCAAAACACTAAAGAATCTTTGAGGGTTCTTAGTTTTGATGGGGTACTACTGCAATTTTTTTCGAAACTATGGAAGAATAACAACTCCTCTATCAACATTATTGAAGAAATATGCATTTTCTTGGAATCCAAATGCAACTCAATATTTTAAATAACTCAAAGATGAAATGTGTAAGTCTCATGTTTTGGAGACACTAGACTTCACAAAAACCTTTATTGTGGAATGTGATGCCCCAGGAAATAGAATTGGAGTTGTACAAATGCAGGGAGGACACCCTCTTTCCTTCAAAATTCATACAAGGAAGGGGAATAACTTAGAAAATACCATTTATGAGAAGGAGATGTTGGAAATACTACATGCATTAAATAAATGGTGTGCCTACCTTATAGGGAGACATTTCAAGGTTAAAATTGATCATGTTAGCCGTAAATACTTATGGGAACAAAGGCTATCTTAAGAAAAGAAACAAAATTGGGTGACAAAGATGTTGGGATATGACTTTGAAATCATATACAAAAAGGGGAAGCAAAATGTTGTTGTAGATGCACTCTCTAGGAAAGATGAGGACGTTGCAGCATTACTCTATGTTATCTCGATCATTCAACCATATTGGATAACCGAAGTAAGGGATACATGAAAAAATATGAATAAATATGGACATTAATTCAAAAGATGCAGTAGGATCTCAGTGCATGTAATACATTCAGGTGGAAATATGAATTGCTATGGTACAAGGATCGCTTATATCTTGGTAAGAGTTCATAGCTCAGGAAAAAGGTACTTTTTAAATTCCACTCCTCACTGATATGAGGGAACTCAAGTTTCTTAAAAACCTACCATAGGGTAAATAAATAATTTTTTGGGGATGGTCTTAAAAATGATGTTTAAAAATTTGTGACATAATGTTTGGTTTTCCAACAAAATAAAGTGGAAATAATTAAGACCCCAGGTTTCCTACAACCACTTTGCATTCCAAGCCAAAGGTGGGTAGAGGTCTCGATGGATTTGATCATAGGTTTACCAAATTCTGAAGGAAAGAGTGTCATCATGATGGTTGTTGATAGACTTACTAAATATGCACACTTCTATGCACTATGTCACCCCTTCAAAGCAAGCATGGTCATGAATGCTTTTATGGAGATAGTCCAAAAACTACATGGTACTCCAAATATTATAGTAAGTGACATGGATCCCATTTTCACAAGTAATTTTTGGACCGAATTATTTTCTTGTTTGGGTACTCAACTATCTCATAGCTCATATTATCATCCTCAATATGATGGACAAACAAAGATCGTAAATAGATGTTTGGAAGGGTATCTTCGATGTTTTGTAACTTATAAACAAACACAATGGGTCAAGTGGTTACCCTTGGTAGAATGGTGGTATAACACTTCTTTTCATACATTAGCAAGAATGACCCCATTTATGGAACTTTATGGCTATCATCCACCATCCATAACATCTTCACTAAGAGACTCCTCTAAGGTTGAAGTAGTGGAAGACCACATGAAGCATCAATAACAAGTTCTTAAAATTTTAAAGAAAAACCAGAATCTGTCACAAAATTGAATGAAACAACAAGCACATCAACACCGCAGTGAACGAAGATTTAATTTTGGGGATTGGGTGTTTTTAAGACTGCAACCATACAAATAAATGTTTATGAAGAACACCAAGAAGGATGATAAAGTATCACCTAAATACTACGGTCCCTACAAGGTGCTACGGTAGTTGGTAGTATGGCCTACAAATTGGCACTACCTGCATCTTCACGAGTCCATACAACTTTCCATATTTCATGTTTAAATAAGGTAATATGTTTCAAGCTACTAGTTCAAACGATATTACTAGAACTTGACGACGAAGGAGAAATAATCGTGGAGCCTTAAGAAATCATTGAAATAAGAACTATATAGCTTCGCAATCGATCAATTCCATAGTATCTCATTAAATGAAAGAACTTACCCATGGATGATTCAACATGGGAGGATGAGTCCTTTATACAACACCATCCATAACTAGTTCAACGCTGAGAACAACACTTTTTGAAGGGGAGGGGCATGTTAAGCCCTTAATGATGGCACATTACCCCATATAGTGTGCATTACCCCCTATATTGTGGTTCATTAAATATTATTTATGTTGGCTTGTGTCTATTAGTGGGTCTATTATATGTTATGGTACACGTTTGTATCCTATATATAGGAAGGAAATATTCTCATTCTAGTCATCATTGTATCTTGTCTTGTGTACTCAGTAAATTGTGCAAGGAGGTTCCTTCCTCGAAGAGTATTTTTAACTATCTTTTTTCTTCATTGTTAAGGCATGTATTACTCTCTTGTTGTCTATTTATGCTCTTTTTATGCTATTTTTGGAACTTGGTTGCATAACATCCACTTGGATTACTAGTCATGAAGTTGTTACAACCTAAGAAAGATGATCAAATGATATTGAAATAAGAATTCATTAACTATATGAAATAAATCAAGTTAGAGAACAATTAGACGATACTACACACCGGGACAAGATGAAGGGCATATTTGATAGAAATGAATTAGTCACAGATTTTAATCCTAAAGAAGTAGTGACGAAATTGGATGCAAGAAAAGAATACGAGACAAAACATGTGAAGTTTGACAATCTTTGGATAGGTCCTTTTAAAATAATCATGATGCAAGGTAATAACACCTATGAACTTGCATATCTATATGGTGGCTTATTGGGAAATCCTGTGAAGGGTAGGTTTCTCAAACACTTCTTCCATTACTAATTTCATACTCTTTCTAAGTTTTTGTACTATATGTAAAATACTTTTTCATTTTATTTCAATGCTCTAATAGTATAATTTGATTCCATTTAATTCTCTGAAACCCAACGGACTAAGGAACAAGTCTATTATTCTTATCCTCTCCCATAAGAAGAGACTGTCCTCTCTAAAGATGATGTTGGTACTATATTTTTCAAGTAGCTCGAGAAGAACCTGTTCCCTACTCAAAGTGTGCAAATTGATCCTAGTTGTGCCGACAGGATCGTGTTGTGGTCTTAGCCGCCTCCCAACGAGTTGAACGATGGTACTTTGTAATTTTACAAGCGAGAAATGGAAGTGTATGATGTGATTGTGAAAGGTTATTTTTGCGTGGCTGAGATTTCCAACAATGAATAAATCAATAACTATGATCTGCTCAAGGTCACTAAGATGCACAATGTTTATTTTTTATTTTGTGGTCCTAAATAAAAATTGCCTCTAACCATGTGGTAGAACCTAAGTATTTCAATATTCTCCAAAGCAGTTTCTGAAATACCAGTCTCTCATGATCTTGAAACTTCCTAATCATTAAGGTGAACTGTAAAATATTGTCATACGTTGGGAGAAATTTAAGCGACCGTGATAGATTGTAAGAACTAATGCATTGATGTATGAAAGATGCATTATGTGGGTCAATTGGGTAGATTGTATGATCTCATATATTAATAGTTGTAAATTGTTCAAATAGTGTAAATAGCTCATCATTTATTTTAAGGTTTCAGATCCCGAGATAAAACCACAACATACAAGTTGTATAAGCTTGTGATATCAGGACCTCAAATGCGATCTACTAAATCCTTCCCTCCAACGAGCCTGAAGCAATAAACTACATATTGAATCAAAGCTCCAACTACTAATCGAAAGCATAATCTATCCAGTAGTTCACTGCCATGTGTCCGCACTCCAGTAACTAATCCAACATTAGGTGTACACCTACCTCTAGCTAAGTCCTTTATATTTCATCCTTCCATGTTGCATCCATGTTAACTGGCATCAAATTAATTTATATAATCCACCTCTCTCTCATTTTATAATTTCAATTTTTCTACCATGGAGGTGCCTTCGTTATCTCCAACGTTAGCTTCTATTTTGTCTTCACTCATCCCATAACTTGGCATATATTCTATAATTCCATAAGATCACCTATCAGATTCCTTTTCAGAGGTTTTTGATAGCATGACTTCCATCCCAAACATGCCCCAGGTAGCTATGGAGGCTAAACAAACATTTGAAGTTGGACAAGACTATTTGCATTTATGGGAACTGGGGTTTTGTCTCATGGTTGTCCTTAAAATGCGACATTTTCTAGAATTTATGGGTTGGTATATTGATCTTTATTTAGAAGAAACCAATGCAGTTTTTGCATGAGACAGAACATTGGTCTACCCAAAAAATAAAGAATTCTTTGAGAAGATGCTGGTAATTCTATAAGATAATTTGTGAAAGGTTTTAATTGAATAATTTCTAAGCATCAAGAATAAGGATCTCTTCACTAAATAAAATAATATTTTTTTTCTAAATTTTTCTCGCTCCAAATGCCAAGCTGCCAAAGGGGGAACACCCCTACATATTGGAAGTTTTCACTGAGATTCCAAGGATTTCCATGTCCTTTATCTATTGTTTTCTCTCTTTTACCAGTGTCTAGTTAATAAATGAATCAATACTTGGTCTTCTCCCATAATTCATTGCAAACCCAATAAAATAAGGTGTCCAACTAGATTTTGCTCAATTTCTAATTGATTCTATTTGGGACCATGTTGCTACCTATTGACACCCTTGGATGGTCAAGTTTGTATTTTTAGGACGTTAACAAGGGGAGAGTAATTTGATCTAAGAAATTAAGAAAAAACTTGCAAGATCTTCCCTATTTCCAATTATTTGGAATGGCTGCCTCCAATGGATAGAAACCTTCATTGTCTATGTTGGGATTTTTCTTCTTATAAAAGAAGACTTAAGTTCTAAGGTAGTGAATCTAAAAGAAATCTTGCAAAGTGATAATAAAATATGAGAGGGTTGGGTTAATTTTTCAAGTAAGGAAACCTATTTGAAGGGTAAGGATTGTGTGACATGAATCTTAAATAATCAAGGATGCAATGCAAAAATAAAGAAAAATCTATATTTCCTCATAAAAACATCTACTAATATAATATGAATGAAAAAATTATTAAATAAAACCAGTTTAAACATTAGAATCAAGAATCAAGACAAGTTAACAACGATCTGCTAAAAAACTATGTTAGCAAATTAGTAATTCCAAAATGCTAATAAACTTCAAAGGAAAGTTGTAATAAAAGATACTGTAGAATAATAAGAAATTATCTCATTACAACAATTAAAAATAATAAACAAATTCACTATGTTGAATTATCCCTTTTGATTACAAGCATATGATATATATTAGTGAAAAATCAAATAAAAAGAAAATAGAGGTAAGTTAAGAACACTTGATCTTACATGAGATCGAAAACCACATGTAGAAAAATATTCAATATTTCATTAATATGTTTGTAATTCATTACAAAACATGTCCCCAAAAGGAAGAGAGTTCTAGAAGATATGGCATAAACAAATTCGACCAAAGGTTCAGTTAGGTGTCCCCCATTTATCACCAGATCGATGGAAAATAAATAATACATTATGGATCAGATAGATCCAAAAAATCAGGACATATCTCCTACATCTAAGAAATTACTAACTACCCTAACCCAAATCAGTGAGATAATCCTTCCATTTCATCTAAGCTTCCCACATATCTGCAACATCAGGATGATCAATATGCTCGATATAGAGTTGTGATTTGCACAAATGAGATAGAACTTATTTATTTCGTTTCTTTCACTAGTTTCCCAAAAAAATCTTGTAAGGAAGATTGCAAGCGAATTGGGTTTCAAGTAAATAATTTGAATGAGGAAATATCCAACTCAGTGGTGTTCTGAATCAAGTTTGATTACTATTCTCTTTGTTCATCCACCTCAGGGATCCTTAGTTTGGATGTAATTGAATCAATCAACTCAGCTAAAAATGGCATCCTAAGGGTCTCCATGTAGCCATATGTCAACATACACTACCTAGCGCAAATCTTCTCCCCTTTCTCAATCATGTGAGAAACTCCATCACAAGAAATTTCCCATAAATTATGTGATATCCATGGTCTCATCAATTTGACTGAATCTAAGAAAGAAACAGTCCGAGGGATAGTCTTAAGATGAAATTGCCACTTGCAGAGCAGTTCATAGCTTAAATGATCCTTTTTCATCTTGTTAAGATGGTGCGCAATTAGGTATTCCAAATTATCAAAAGAATTAAAGTCATTTTGAACTTCATTCATGCCATGGAAGAATAGATCTGTGTTTGGTTCAAATCATGGCTAATAGTAGCAACTTCATTCTTGAACTCCTACACTATCAACTTAAATAATGAGGAAGTAACATCTTGATCCTTGTATTGATCCGTTTGCAATTTGATATCTACAATATTATTAGCTTGCTCCATCACATTATTCTCCTCTATCTCTTTCTACTGGGAAAACTATTGAATTTGATCTTATAAAACTTGTAACTGTGACTGATGCTGAAATTTGAGTTGTTCAATTTGTTTGGAAAAGTTCTCTTATATGGTGCTCTTCTCTATCTGCAATAAATCATTATTGGATTTCTCTTCATGACATCCTGGTTAGGGTGGTGATAGAGTAAAAAGTTTCCTCTGCAAAGGCTCATGTTATCACATATATTGCAGCTGGGATACCATGATGCAACACACATATTGATCTCTTTATTTTTTCCAAGCCATTCATTCACACGGTGTTTTAGCATGGATAATTATGGCCTTATCGATTTGAGATCCTTATTTAGCAGTGTTTCCTTTCCAGAACTGAGATTTAGTTGTCCATTGAGATGATTTCAGTGGTGACCAGTTCACTTGAGAAAAGTAGCAAAGAAAATATGGTACACACAGTTACAGAGGGGATTATCAGATAGAGACATGTATAGCATGAGATCATGTATATAATTCCTTGGTTTGTTTTTTCTCTGTGATGTGTATAAAACACTTAGGCTTGTTTTGTTAGGATGATCATGATGACCTATAATTATATATATACTGATGCTTAAAATTGTGATAATATTGATTAAAGAACTCATTTTTGAAGACTATTTCTCATGCCATGCTTCATACAAATATTAAACCTTAGTGCTATGTTGGTTCCATATGGAATTTGTCTCCATCCATCCAATTCATTTGTTATTTGAATTTTATCCCATGAACTATATTGAATGATGCTTGTGAGATTGAAGATCCTTTCCCCATATTGACCCCTATGCATGATAGAATCCATGTTGTTATGTGTCTTTGGCTATGAAGTAGGTGGCTTGGATAGTGTAGTTGGGTTCAATGGGTAGTTCTCCTTTAGTCCTCAAAACAATTGTTCCACCAAACAATGTTTATAAATAGTAAAGCATTGGAACACATAAATTATATATCTAAATGATGCAAAGTATAAATTTTTAAAAAGTAGTCAATGGCCAAAGGTTTGAGCACTCATTCTTTGTATAATGTAAGGCTCATCTTCCTTCCACATGGGAATAGGGTGAGGCAAAACCATCATGACTATGGATGTTTGCTGGTATTGGGGATAGGCCTTAGTCATTTACTAGAGCCCAGAAGGATTTCTAGGGAACGTGATTTTGTAAGATGGCTACTATCTTATGAAAAAGTGAAAGTTATTGAAAAATATCAATGGTCAAAGGATGATCACTCACTCCTTATATAGTGTTTGACTCATTTTCTCCCACAAGGAAACAAGGTGAGAATATCCTGCAATGGCTATGTATTTTTTAGTACTAGAGACCAAAAGAATTCCTAGGGAACCTACCTTTGAAGGTTGATTTGTATTGCAAAGTAATGTAAAGGAAAACTTGCTAGAGTCTAAAGGAAACAAGCCCAAATACTTTATCCATTTGTGAGACACTTCCATTCCATGTTACTATCTTTCATGCATATGTCTTTTTGGTTGAGTGTATTGGTAATAATTCAGAGAGATTACATAGTCAAATTCAATCATGAGTCATTCACCTTTACCTTAAGCCTTGTTTTCCACCTCCACCCAACACTAGAAGATTGTTTAAACTTTGTAAGCGTGGCATGCACAAGAGACTTCCAGAAGGTTCAATGATCTTTGAAAGGAACGAGTATATATAACTTATTATTATTATTATTGTCACTATGATTTTGAATAACATTGACTTAAGTTGGGTTTTGATATACACCATTGGAGCATTTCTTACCTTGGATACATGTAGGATCATATTGATACAACATCTCACCTTTAGTTTGGGTACTTTGACCTAGTCAACCCAGTTGATCAAGTCAAACACGGTTACCAAGGCAATGAATAAAAAAACAATGGCTCTTATACTTACTCCAGACATGCCCAACACTAATATTGTTGTTTCAGTTTTCAGCATTTGGCCTCAGATTGCACATTCAGTGATTATTATCACTTTATTATTGGCCATATTTTATTATTATGGTAGTGGTTTTGGTTCTTCTAGAGCATTGTAGTGTTCCAGGGGGTATGAGTAGTCACTTATACCATTCTTATACGTCTCTAGATACTCTATAACAATCACTTTTTCTCATTTCTTAGCATGTAAAGGGTTATGATGATTGTATTCAGTTACAGAGAATGTACCACCCAAAATGAACTAGGCAATTCACTGAAAAAATTGATTTAGCCCATTGGGTGAAGGAAATGGCATGGAAACTTCTAAGAGGATGTATTTTGGCTCCCTCGATAGTTTTGCAATAGTTTCAGTTAGCATTGGTTCAAGGATTATTTTATTTTGGCTTAGCTTGTGAGGACGTCCCCTAAGGGGTGCCTCTCAAATTGACCAATTGATGTGTTATATTGTTATATCCTATGTTATGAGATTGTAATGGGGCATAGGGTGAATTAATACCCTACTGACCCCCTTTGATGTACTATCATGTCATATTTATGTTATTTTGTGATTTACACCATAGGAGGTCATCCTTGAGCAAAAGTGTGCCCCTATAGAAGGAGCAAGTTGATAAGTCGACTTGAACGATAGCCGACTTAGTCGATTAGCCAACCAAGTCGATGAGCCGACTTAGTTGAACAATTGACTAAGTTGGTCGGCCGACTAAAACTAGAGATTAGGTCGGCCACCTAAGGTTGTGTCGGTTCACCAAACCGACAGGTAGTTATTTTGTAACCGTTTTGTAATCATATATATTAGGCTGTTGAGCCAGACGAGAACTCAGTTCAGTTCTTTGTGTTATATGGACTCATTCGTATAATATAATTTGTTTATTCACCTATCTGTTATTATCTCTTGTCTCTATTTTATATATATATTTTAGTGTGTATTATTGGTAACCTTATGTGATCTTTGAGATTACAACATTGGTTCAGTTGCCGGTAGTACATGACTGAAATGTATGCAAACAGATGATACTAGAGCAGGACATTAAGGACCGCTAGGAACATAAAGTTGCAAACTATTTGCAGAATTATGCATGAAAGAATAGATTAACAATCACACAAGCAAAAGAAATATTTTTCATAGAGACGCATGAAAATTTTGTCGAATCAGTGCCCCAACTTTTGAAGAAACTCCTGGATGAGAAAGCTGGAAGCGACTAAAGAACAACAGTTGCTGGGAGAACTGATACAAGGAGGTAGAACAAACTTGTCAGAGTGGTTTGAGAAAATCACCGACAACTTCTATGAGGAGAAAGCAATCAAAGACAGAACTTAACTAGAAACAGTCAAGGAGAAATTTTACACAGATCTCACCGAACAATTTTTGTGTTCCTTACCAACCCTGTTGTTCAAATTCCTGATTGAGAAGGGAGTAGGACACATTGTCGAACCTCATCCATCACTTCACGAACTGCCATCAAACTCTAACTGGGTGAAGAAGCAAAGGAAGTGGGAAAAATTTATTGCAGAAAAGGAGTGGGAATACTTCCTAAGCAAATAAACCAAACTATCTGGGCTTTCTAAAAAGCGTCGGGTAGGCCATGGGGGGGTAGCTGGTCATATGTCGAGATAGAGTAGAGTGGATTCTAGTTGATTAGAAACAAATACCAGTCACCAGTAATGAGAAGTCGACTAAAAGGGAACTCAAGAGAATAGTATCATACGAAGGTATGTCGAACATTCAGAAAATAGAGAGGGAAGAGAGACAACAGAGGAGGGAAGCAAGAAGAGAAAGAGCCTTAGAGCTACATAGAGGAAGGAGTCATAGGGCGACTGCCAAATAAGAGAATTTTCCAGATTTAGATCATGACCGACATGAGGAAGGCGTGGAACAAGAAACGTACCCTACGGAGGAAGAATTGTGGATAGAGCAGCCATAAGCTCTCCAATTAAGAGCTCCCAATGAAGGAAAAACCCTCTCTCCATTGAATTCGTGTACTCAGATACAGACTATTATCGAACAGGACCTCTGACTACAAGCTGGTGACTTTAGTATATGGAGTTGACTAGATGATGAAACATACACTGGATGACACCTCATTATATGTTGACTAGAGGAAGGAAATTGGGTGACCTTTCAAGCGGCACCCTCCAACCGAATTAGTATCCACTTACTATTACCGACACATGAAGGAGAACCCCCCTCACCAAATACAGCTTTAGAAGACACACAACATTCTGAACTATGGACAAATAGTTGCAGTGGACCATCGGCAGTAGAAGTCAACATCAACCGACTACAAGTTGACGAAGAATCGACAACTGACAGGAACACAAGTTCCGTTGATCATAGTCCCGCAGAGCCGAATAAAACAATAACCCCATGACCCTCACCACCACCCCCACCTCCACCATCGCCACCTCTTGAGAGCAGTGACAGTGATTCAGACATGGGTCACAGACTGGCTCACATTCCTCTATATGAGGGGGATGAGGACCCCAAATGACACTTGTTCGTCTGTGAGTCGACTTGAGAGGCCAACCAAGTTACAAACAAATATAGACAAATGGAACAGTTTTCCAATGCCTTGAGGAAAAGGGAATTGACATGGTACATGACATTTTCGGAAAGACAACCTAGAGCAACAAAAGCCGAGATTAAGGCGCAATTCTTGTCATTTTTCAAAACTCCAGATGCTAAACACCTGGCCATGAAAAAACTAAAAACTACATCACAAAAGCCACGGGAATCTGTCTGTGACTATGACAAGCATTGGAAAGACCTTCTGAGCCAGCTGGACTATGATATAGATGAATAGTTACTAATCCAGTGGTTTCTTGCAGGACTATCTTAGAAAGTGCACCGACACATCAGTCTGGAAATGTTCAAATCTTACGAAGATGTGCTAACAAAAGCTCTTTAGGTGGAGATGGATGAGGACATACCCTCTTACCCCATGGACCACAGATTGGAAGAACAGCTCGAGAACGTACAGAAGTATCTAAAAGAGTTAAGCCTCAAGAATTAGGAGATCTGGTGCACCAAATGCTCGACGACCGGCCATTCCAAAGATAACTCTCGATAGGAATATAGCCGACAGGACGTTCGATTCGTATAGACCAAGTCGTTTTGCAACATTTTCCAGGAGCACAGAGATCACTCAATGAAAGATTGACCGTTCAACATGAAGAACAACAAGGCTTCCTGGTGTTCCATCTGTGAGACCAAAAGTCATAACACGGTTGACTGTCAGTTGAACTTGAAGAACCAACGGAACTATCAGGCAGTCTACCAAACTAATGTCGTGGCACAACATAACGAGCAAAACAATATAGAAAATGATTAGAATGGTCAGAGATACGATGGTCGACAATATGAGCATCTATATGACAATCGATGCGCAGTCTATGGAGGAAGAGGTCAATTCCCTGGAAATCAAGACAACCGACCGCGTCGACCCATCCAGTGCTTCACATGTTATAAAGAGGGACATTGGTACGTAGAATTTCCATATAAGGACAGAACTGATCTCAAATTCTATACTCACTATGGGCTAGGGGATCACTCACTAGAGGATTGCCCTACCATATTAGAAAAAATTAATATGAAAAAAAATGTTAATGTCTTGTCCTGTGTGCAAAAAAATGATGTAATAAACACAAAAAATTTGCATATTGTAACTTGATGAGGAACTAAAACAGGAGCTGATAACCCAAGAATCAGTAAAATAAAATAGAAACAAACATACAAAGAAGCAACCAATGTATTCAAAGAAATCGCATGACAAGAAAACGTTCATGACATTCGACATAACACAATAAAAAAATTAATCCAGCTCGTTCAAAAGGACAACTCAGTATCCCAGTTCATCGATTTTCTATATGAAATAAAATGTACCAACTCTAAAAAACAAACAAAGAACATCTGTAGCCTAAATAAAAAATACAAAGGTGATGCCGACCCACTTGTCGACCTGGAAATTGAGGGATACCATGTCTAACAAGTAGTGCTCGACTTCGGCTCACAAGTCAACATCATGACTCGTGACACTTGGGAACAAATGGGCCGACCTCGACTCTATGAGTCAGGCATATACATGAAACTAGCCGACCAGGGCCTAATTGAACCCATTGGAGGAAAAACGTCGACACGACTATAAAAGGAATCTCAACCAAGGTCGATTTTGAAATCATTGACCCAAAGGAAGGATCCAGTTCCTTCCTAGCGTTAGTCGGTCGACCTTGGGGTAGAAAGATGAAAGCCTCCATATCCCTGGACAAAGAACGAATCAAATTAAAATGAAATGGACAAAAGGTCATTGTACCCATTCATCCATCTCAAGGGGAACCTTGGACTGAACCTATCGATGAAGAAGTCAATGTCCGACAACTCTACCAGATCCAAAACAATGCAGATTACACAGAGCCAAATATCCATGGTGAATTGCATTTAGGCAACCAAGACTCAGTTGATTATAATTTCGATGCTGAATTATATGATTGGGAGATCAAGAATTATGAAACACAAGGAAGAGGGTGCTGGACTATACAGAAAGTGCAGAAAAAGCTCACCCAACAATGCTTCATAGTGTCTATTGTCCCAAAAATCTTTGAGAAGAAAATTAGGGAACACCCTACATTAAAACCTACCAACCTAAATACTACACAACTAACAAGATACAAGGAAAGGGAATCACCAGTCATGCATGTCGAACAAGTGTCCAAAAATATTGGTGAACATGGCTGACTTCAAAGCCTAGTCAAAACTTTTACAGGACAAGCTGCTAGATGGTGGGATACCCATCAGACAAGACTGTAGACCTGGACAACTACTTCGACCTACTTTGTCGAAAGGTATGGAGGAAATAAGTTAACCCATTAAGCTCAGATACCTGTATTCACTCAAGGACAGAACCTAGGGGATCATATCAAAAATTGTGAAAAGGAGTGGAGAGGACTTGCGTACAAGGATGAACGCGCATGGCCACACTTGTTCCCATCAACCCTAGCCGACTTACCAAACAAATGGTATAATATGGAAGAAGCTAGAGGTGAAACCTTCTTATGGCATGAACTCAGGGAAAATTTTATTAAAGATTTCAACTTTATCCCACAAAATGAAAACTTGGTCGAAACAACAAAACAAATTAAAGAATTTATCTAGTCGACCAAAAACAAACCCTTACAAGATAACCAACAAACATGGAAATGCAACAATATACAAACAAGGTCAAAAGCCACAATTGACAAGATTACAATTAGAAAACAAAAACATAGAAGGAAAAAGCTTCCGATGGAAATCTAGCCATATCAAAACGACCAAACCTATTTGTATAATCCTAAAAGTCGAAACAATTGACAAACAAGATACCGATAGAATGACTACAGCCGACTTCCCTACCACATTCTCATAGTTCAAAAAAGGAAGTTGACCAATCAATGAAGCCAAAGCACTAGAGTGGCTAGATGCTAAAGTCAAAACTAAAGAATTCGACATCTCAAATGATGATCGACCAAAAATGGCAAAGATTGGTGACTAATGGAGCGAAGAACATACCACAAAGATAGTGAGCTTATTAAAGGAGTTCCAAGATGTATTTGCTAGAGATTACAAAGACCTCAAAGGCTTAGTCCATGAAATGGGAGAGATGAAAATTGATACTAAACCTGATGTTCGACCTTTGAAGAAAAGACCTTATAAACTAGCTCACAAATACAAGCAGATAGTCAAAAAGGAAATTGATAACATGTTGGTAGCAGGCATCATCTACCCTATAGACCAATTAGAATGGGAAAGTCCAATGGTTGTACAACCTAAGAAACATGACCCGACCAGATTAATAATTTGTGTCAACTTCAGGGAACTAAACAAAGTAACACTGGTAGACCCATTTCCAACACCTTATGCAAGTGAAATCTTGAATGAAGTTGCAGGACATGAATGCTATTCATTTACAGATGGATTTTTAGGCTATAACCAAGTGCCAATAGCTAAAGAAGACCAAAATAAGACAACCTTTGTGTGTGAATTTGGTTCATTTTCTTACAAAGTTATGCCTTTTGGATTAAAGAATGCACCTGCAGTGTTTTCTTGATTTGTTGTCAAAATATTTCAGGAATATATCTATAAGACCATGGCAGTATACTTTGATGATTGGACAATATACTCTATGCTGAAAGATCATTGCAAATGGCTCAGACTTATGTTGGATAGATGTCGATAGATCCAACTATCCCTAAACATCAAGAAATGCATATTTGTGACTACCATAGGGATATTACTAGGGCATATTGTCTGTAAGGAAGGCATTAAGGTTGACTTTGTAAATATCAAAATTATTCTCGACCTAAAACCACCAGTAAAACCAAAACAAGTCAGGGTGTTACTTGGCCACACAGGCTATTACAGAAAATTCATAAGATACTATTCATATATGAACTATCCTCTTGAAGAACTATTAAGAGAAGATCAAGAGTTTAATTGGACAGAAGAGTGCCACATATCATTCGAAAAATTTTAAAAAAAATTCGTTGAAGCTCCAATCTTAAAATTTCCAAACTGGTCAATCAAATTCCATGTTCATATTGATGCATCAGGCCTCGCAATAGGAGCAATCCTAACTCAACCAAGAGATGATGGAATGGACTATCCTATAGTTTACAGTAGCAGAAATTTAAATAAGGCTGAAAGAAACTATTCGACAACAGAAAGAGAAGCCCTAGGAATGGTCTTTGCCCTACAAAAATATCAACATTATCTGTTAGCTAACCCATTTATATTCTATACAGACCATCAGGCCCTCAATTACCTCATCAATAAACCACTACATCATGGAAGGATCCGTCAATGACTACTTCTTTTCAAAGAATTTGAGTTTGAAGTCGTTGTCCGACTGGGCAACTTAAATGTAGGTCCCGACCATTTATCTCGAATCAAAACTGGAGAAGAACTGACAGGAGTCGACGATGACTTACCTGATGCACATTTATTTCAAGTAGAAGTTGTCCCATCAGAACTAGAAGAAATAGCTCAGTTCTTAGAAGATGGACATGCACCAGAAGGTATGAGCACCAAGAAAAAGCAGATCTTAGCTATGAAGGATGCACCATACAGTCTTATCAATGGATTTTTATACAAAATGGGATTAGATGACATCCTCAGAAGATGTGTACTAGAACATGAACGAGACCACATTATGCATGAAGCACACTATGGACCAATAGGAGGACATTTTCAAGCAGACACAACTATGAAGAAAATCTAACAGTCAGGACTATGGTGGCTGACACTCCATAGAGATTACAAAAAAATTGTTAGTCGATGTGACAGATGTCAACGACTAGGTCGACCTCTGCCTAGCACAACAATGCCCCTGATATCAATAAACCCAAGTTTGACATTTGAAATATGGGCTATAGACTTCATAGGACCATTTCCTATACCCATGAAAAGGACAAGTGAAGATATATCATTACTGCAGTTGAATATGTCACTAAGTGGGTAGAAGTTGAACTAGTCGACACATGCTCTAGTGAGATAGCTGCTAAGTTTATCTATGAGAATATCATCACTAGATTTGGATGTCCACTAACCCTGATTAGTGACCAAGGGACACACTTTATCAACCGAACTATCAAAACCCTAACCGATCAGTTCCAAATCGACCATCGTCGGAGTACAACATACCATCCTCAGTCGAATGGAGAAATTGAAGCATTCAATAAAACATTAACAAGAGGATTAACCAAAATATGTAATGCTAATAAGGATGACTAGGATGAGAAAATACCTGCAGTATTATGGGCATACAGAACAACATATAAATGATCGACCGACCAAACTCCATTTTGACTAGTCTATGGAAAAGAAGTAGTAGTTCCACTACACTTTTGACAACAGACACCTATCATCGCAAAAATACTACATGTCGATGTTGAACAAGGAAGGAAGGATCAACTAGTGCAACTTAGCAAGCTGGAAGAGCACTGACTCATGGCTATACAACACCGAGAAATCTAGAAACAACAACAGAAAGCATGGCATGACTGCAACATCAAGAACAAAAACTTGTCAGAGGGAGACCTTGCTTTACTATACAACAGTCGGGTCAAAGGTAAAACTAAGAAACTCCACACAGAATGGATGGGACCTTACATTGTCGAAGAGATACATCCCAACCGATCAGTCCAACTAAAGACATTACAGGGCATAGTATTCGGAATCTCGTCAATGTAACCCAACTAAAATGCTACAAGAAATTAGTCACCTAAAAAAAAAACTCATATAACGACCATAACCGTCAACCAAAAGCCATAAAAACTTAAAAATTCAAAAAAACCAAAAAAATACCATACATACAGAAAAACATGACAGGAAATTACCATCTCAACAACCGCCATCATGCCCATCGACATAACACCATTGACCATTTTCATCGACCGACCACTCCCATCGACCATTCTCATCACCGACATCGACCGACGACTTCAATAGTCCCATCGTGCATTCATGACATTGAGCGCCAAAAGCAATTCACCATTAACGCACACTCAAGTATTCCAGCTGTAACATCACGTCTACCATTAATACACCCATCGACACACACATCCACAATATCGCCTATAAATACTGGATTGTCGAAGGATCATTCACCACAATCCATCCAAAGAGAGCATCAGAGCATCCAACCCACTAAAAGCCGAGAACACCTTAGTGAAACCGACCACCAAAACGACACAATGGCCCCCAAACAAACTAGAGCCTCG
Source organism: Pseudotsuga menziesii (assembly GCA_001517045.1). Classification (NCBI taxonomy): domain Eukaryota; kingdom Viridiplantae; phylum Streptophyta; class Pinopsida; order Pinales; family Pinaceae; genus Pseudotsuga; species Pseudotsuga menziesii. The sequence goes on from LPNX010162329.1 coordinate 96,177, forward strand.
ACCAAAGCAAAGGAAATATAGGCTGTGGATACACCTTTAGTCTACAGGTTGAAAAACATCAAAAACGCCAAAGTACAGGAAGGCTCATGGAAAAAACTATCGACAAAAATACAAGAATGGGCCTTTGTCAACAAAAAGGCCACTCAAGTAGCAGAGAAAATCAGACACAACACTATCTTCAGTTGTGCCAACGCACCACTTATAGACAGCTTTGGTGGCATGAAGGAAACTGTTGTCAAATTCATCATCAATCGATATCACAATGGACGGTTCTACTTCGACCAGCTGGTCGACATCTCTGGAGAAGTCATCTCCAAGCTGACTAGTCTCTCTAGTGAAGGAAACCCCGTACCAGTCAGAATCAAAGAAGGACTGGTCGAAGAGCTCACTAGGTCATCTTTGTGTAAAAACTCCAAGGGGTTGATGATTAGCCAAATCTCAACCCGAACGACATAGATTGTGGTCAAAATAATTGCAATAACACTCACACTAGCAGGTCAAGGCAGTGACCTTAAGTTAGACATGCTAGAAGTTGTTGACACTATCGCCACCGATGGATGAATATACAAATGGGTTGAATATGTCATCGACATGGTGAAAACCATCTACGAAAGATATCAAGAAATAGGGGGAATCATCAAGTTCCCCTCCCTCATCTTATGGATTGTCATGTACCACTTCTTCCCAGAGGGAAGTCCAATATTTTGGGAACCTTCGAAGTTCGACATGTGGAGATTTAATCCATTCTCCTAGAAAGGAACCTTGCACGAGCTTGAGTGAAGGAAAGTACTATTGGAGAACTAGTTCCAATAGCTCAAAGTCCGCACGACTAAATGGAGGGTGCCTCAAAACATCCGAAGAAATCTACCGACGAACTCCCACATCCAGCTGGAGCTCGACCATACCTCAGTGTGGTACATGCAGGGCGACAATTCGAATGCCAAATCCCTTGACTACTGTCCATCTGTCAACCAGATATTTTGGGAACTGTCTCGACAGGCCAAAACAAAAATACTAGTACCAGCAGTAGCAAATCCGATCGACTTCTCGATCGAAGAGCCACTCACAAACTAGGAAAAAGAGGAAGACTATGAGCTCAACCTCTATATCAGCACATTTGTGTCGAAGAAGACACTGGTCGAACACATCGGTCGACTGCAAATAACCATCAAACCTCTGAACACAAAGCCAAATCTACAGCCATAGCAGCAGATAACTCCTCCAGCTGTAGAAGGTGTCACCTCAACTCAGGAGCCAAGGGGGGAGACAAAGCCAGAAAACCCTGAGTATGTTGTCACGAAAGGTATTATTCGAAAATTGTCAAAAGAAATAACAACGACCAGGAAGAAGCTCAAAACGCAAGAGCAACAACAAGGTAAAGGTAAGCGCAAGCTTATTCTTGCCGACTCCTCAGAAGACGAAGACGAACTGGCAGCCACGGCCCTTGACATCATAGAGGATGCTACAGCAAATAAAGTGCCGGTCGAAACCCAGTTCCAGTGATTTGTCAACACAGGAGCACAAGAAGGTCGACCAAAGAAAGTAAATACTACGACGACACCTGAAAATGTTGTCAATCTTGTGTCAACGCCTCCACCCCCATCACCGACGAAAATAACCAAGGAACAAGTATCAGCACCGCAGTTCGTCAGCCCCCTTGACTTATGCAAAAGCGCGATGTCGAAGGCTGTGAAAGCAAAGTTCGAAAAAGATAGAGATTTGCAGGCATTCATTGAGAAATTGCCTGACATATTTACGTCGGCACACAAGATCTCTACAAAAGCACCTCTCTTCATGACTGGCGGATACCAACCAGGCCAAGACGCACAGTCCAGAACCTTTGCAACCATTACATAAACTTTCGAGAGGAATCCCGACAAGGAATCTGAAGTGATTGCACACCGGTCCTCGACTATCACACCAATCGTACCCATACCCCAAGACGACCTACCAGCCACTACACTAATTGAAGGAGAAGAAACTGAGGAGGACATAGCCCGACAAATTAACCAAATGTTATTCGACATAGACTCGCCCCCTCAACTCGACAGTACACCACTCACCCACACTTACCCCAAACCAATTACCCCCGACCATTCGCCAACTCCATCACCACCACAATCACCATCTCCACCACCACCACCACCCCTCGAATCAGAGAAAGGCCCACCACAACCAACTGCATCCAAACAACTAGAGTTGGTAGTCATCCCACCTCCCCAACCAGAGAAACCATCGGCCTCTATCCCATAAACCAAAGACCATCAAGACGAAGAAACATTTTGTTCGTGGGGGAGATGTAGAAGGAGCAAGTCGATAAGTCGACTTGAAGGATAGCCGACTTAGTCGAACAACTAACTAAAACTAGAGATTAGGTCGGCCACCTAAGGTCGTGTCGGTTCACCAAACTGACAGGTAGTTATTTTGTAACCATTCTGTAATCATATATATTAGGCTGTTGAGCCAGATGAGAACTCAGTTCAGTTCTCTGTGTTGTATGGACTCATTTGTATAATATAATATGTTTATTCACCTATCTGTTCTTATCTCTTGTCTCTGTTATATATATATATATTTTTTAGTGTGTATTATTGGTAACCTTATGTGATCTATGAGATTACAACAGCCCCCTTTGACGTGGTGACATTAATCCATGTATTGATCCTTGTATTGATTATATCCAATGTTGATGATGTATTAATATCAACCATCATATGATAGTTAGGTAAAATTCAAACACACTCTCAAGCTATTTCAGAAAGGTGATCCCCCGCCCATTGTAAACCATGAGCTCTGGCCTTGGAATATTGAATAAAGAGATTTTTCTAGGATTCAACACTTGTCTCTTGATAAATATATGAATGTGATGATGATTGAAACTGTATTTATTCTGCATTGAGATCAATCTGACAGAGATTTTACATATTTTCTTGTACCCGTTTAGTCTGCAGGTTGAAGGAGGCAATTCTAAGGGAGGGACATTAGTGGGGAGACTCACTATGTTGTTGAAACTTGGTTTGGTTTAAAAGAGAGTAGTTACTTATTTAGGACTTCTTATCCGTGTACTTTCCTTACTTCAAAGATCTCATTTTATTTTTTGTGCTATTGTTTTATTTGGCGTGGTAGGTGGAAGGGGGTGCTAGCACTACTATATATCACTCAAAATTCCCACAAAATTGTTTCCATGAAATAGATAAAACCATTGCTTTCGTGGAAAAACTATGTTAATTTTATGAAAAAATAAAAAATTTGCCAGATCTTCATCGCTCTTTCAACGAAAATTCCAGCATGTCGCTATTGCGACAAAAGTTAGTTTTGTTTGCTATTACAACGAGTGGCCTTATTGTCGCTATTGTGACGAAAGTTGTATCTCGTCGCTATTGCGATGAACGACGAACCTTTGATAAAAAAAAATTGTTATTAGCGATCATTTTGAATTTTTATTTATTTGAATTTCGATGGTTGTCCATTTGTTCCAGAACCATGACCCTCATTGATGTATAAATACATGTTCTTAGGTCATTTATTCAGAATCATTTGCTAGAGTTGTAGCGGTATTTCTATTTCTTTTTCATTCTGTGATTTGAAGAGTCTGGTACTGGTTTGACACATCGAATTTTTGTTCTCATTCATTTTCTAGGTTAGTTTGACTGTAATGCACTAGTCTTTTTTTTTGCGCCCTTTATCATGTCAATTTGTTGAAACCTTTTAATCTCTAGTATAACGAACATGAACAATATTAGTGTGAGGAGTTTGTTCTGAATAATTTATATTACTGTTGAAACCTTTTCTTCTATTTTTTATAAAGAAATTTATACTTTTAGTAAATTATTTAACTTTAGCGTGATGAATATTAATAACAAAAATATATAGTGTTTGGAAGAAATTATAATTTTAATCAATAATTATTTGATTACTTTTTAGATTTACTCCCTTAATTAACCTCAAACAAATTATTTTTGACTTCCACTATTTGACATAATGTTGAAAACTGATTATTATTTTTCTATTCCTTAAATGTGTCCATATGGATAGTATTGATATCTAAAATGTGTCAACCAAGGTCAATCACACTTAAATTTTTTTAGCGATGGAAAACCATCCTCATCATCAGCCTAGATGAATGTCTAAATGTGACATATACATAGTAGACCATCACAACCAACTTAACTCGTACAATATTTTTCTATAAAACATAAGCCTTGAAGTACATTGGAATTTGGGACATAATAATTGTACATTGAATGTACTATTTTGACATAATCTAACATAAATTAACATTTCAATGTCACATAACTATGCTCTCAACATTCTTTATATCAAAATTTGATAAAGGCTTGCAATCTCATAAAATGTTAGAATGTGAAATTTTTGGAGGACATCATCTCCATATTAAAATGGTTCATAATTTTGAATTGAAACACTTCGCCCTAGTTAGTTTCCATTATGGTTGTTGTAACTATTGTCAACATAGTCAATATAGTTTAATGTGTTCAATTTAATGTGTTCAATAATGGATAACCATGGTAAACATAGTTAAACGCATTGACCATTGTAATGCTACATAACTATATCAAGATGTTGAAATCCACGTCAATGCAATATGGCACATAATCATTGCTGATTGTAGTTATTTGACATAGGCCACCATAAATTATCATCACTACGTGGCATACCTATGTTGTTATAAACATAAATTCCCAACCCAATTTGACATAGTACAACCTCAAGTGTGCTAATTTGACTTAGTTAGTAGGTCTAAATTGACATAATTAGTACCTGATTTGACATAATCTAATGTGTGTAATTATCTAACCTATGTACTAATTTGACAAAATCCATTCTATGTACTATTAATTTGACATAATCATTGTTGAATTTACGAATTTGACGTATCCAACCGAAAAAAAATGTCACTACGTGGCATACCTAAGTTATTAGTTAATATTGTGGCGGGAAATTATACATAATTCACCACAATTACATATTGATGTTATTAAGTAATTATAAACTTTTATTATTAAATAATGTAATGCCCAACGTAGTGTGTTAATCCCCTGGACATATGTTGTGATTATTATTTGTGTTGTTATGTTGTATTAGGTGCATGTACTATGGACTATGGTCATTATTATTATTATTATTATTATGTATTTATTTTTAGACGTACGTTACATATTGATTAATGAGTTTTTTTTGTTTTTATAGGCTATCAGAATGTCAAATAAATTTTCTTGGGAAGAAAACAATAGGAGGTATGCTGAGGCTATGGCAGCATTAGAGGGGAAGGGTGATGGAAAGTGTTATTTCCCTTGCAATGATTGCAGAGGTTTGCGAACTAGAAGAATTTTATTAACATCAGCTGAAAAACATTGTAAGGAGATAGGGCATGCTGAAGGGGGGTATGACTATCATCCATTGGTGAGACGTTATTCATTACATATTGTATTTCTTGTAATAGTACTGATAGTGTATTCACAATGTTTTTATCATTTTAAATATATGTGTTGTTATACACTAATGTTATTTAATTGTTTATAAATATAAAGACAATGCCCCCAAGATGTCGACGGCCGGAGAGCTATTTTCCACATAATAGTAGAAATACTACTTTGCAAGATGACGAGCATGGCGATCATGCTATTGAACATGGAGTTCTTAATGATCCTATGGACAAAGATGACATTGTTGATACTAATGGTGAAGAGGAAGTAAATAGATTGTTGCAAGACACATTTACTCCATTGGACGAGGACAACCTCCATGATTTTCATGATGTTCCTCTTCTCGATAAGTCCCAAGAACCTCTTTATGAAGGCTCAACAACCAATATTCTATCTACTATATTCTTGTTAGTGAACTTGAAGGGTTTGAATGGTTTATCAAACACTTGTTTCAGACGGCTCCTAAGGTATATTGTAAAGTTGATTATTTTCCTCTATTTTTAGTGTTAATTAATTTGTAAATTAGGGATATGAATTATTTATGGCGTATATTGTTTACATTTCAATTTTTGTCAATGTTGCATATTGTGGGAGAATTTCTATTACCACTATTGATGTAATTGTAACTTTGGAATGTATTCACTTGTATTTCTTATGTATTGTACCCCGATGTTTATTCCGGGATGTGTCTGTAATGTATTTGAGTCATGTCATGCCCCGATGTTCGTATCAGGAGGTTTTATAATGTAAACAAGTTATGTCAAGTCATTGTGGGTAACCTTCCTATTGGTAAAGGGTTAAAGTCCCCGCAGTTTTGGGGCACTAGGGTTATTAGACTCTCCTAGAGAAGTTGGCCCTAGTAAGTTATTGTCAAGTCGAGAATTAGTATAAATAGAGAGTGAGTCTCTCTATTTATCACACACTCACTCACACTCAGTTGTATCACATAGCAGAGGAAGAAGAAGCTACTGGGGCTAGGAAGAAAGAGGCTACTGCTGTCGAGAGATCATCTTACTGTTTTGGGGTTTTACTTTTGGTGCTGATTCTATCTCTTAGGAAGTTGCGGGGTTTTCTCCATTTATGGTTTCCCTGAGGAAAAAAATTGTGTTCATTGTCTCTTATGTTTTATTGTTGTGCTTGTTATTCTCTCAGTTAAAGATCCTAATATAATTCTAGCTTAGTGTTAAAAATCTAACATGGTATCAGAGCTAACCTGAGAAGAAGACACTGTGTAGCTGTGAAAACTAGGGCTTCCTACTTTTGGGATCTCTCTACATAGATTTTCAGCAAAATAAGGTTGGACTAACTCTCCTGCCTAGGGTGCCTCTTTCTGTCGAAGCATAATCCAATTCTAAGATTTTTCAGTTTTGGACCCAACACTGCTACCAAAAATTAGGGCTTTCCACAGAAGTGGAATTTTTCAGTGAACCCAGGCTTGGATTGATCTCCTCCTCAAAATTGAAGTTTAGAGATCAAGATCAAAGCATTTGGTTGGACAGAGCTCCGAAAAGGTCAAACCCTAATTTTTTCCTGAACCAACATTGCAGAAATTCAACTCCAAATCTAGATCCGACATCTTGACCTGGTAAGATATAAATCTTTAGGTATTTCCATTTGAGGTTCTCAATTAATATGCCTCATCATACCAAGCTTGATGAAAAACTTGAGGGAGCTAATAAATTCCGAGCCTGGAAGTATAGGATCTCCCTGGTCCTGGAAGAAAACGAGTTGGACTCCTATATCAATGAGGAGGTTCCAGTTCCAGAGGGAGATGAGGCTAAGGCCTTACACAAGAAGAAGTTGGTTATGGCTAAGAGGATTATTGTTGATTCAATCAAGGATCACCTCATACCATAGCTGTCCTCCCTAAAGACATCTAAATCTATGTTTGATGCCCTAACCAAACTATTTGAAGGAAAGAACATAAACCGGAAGATGACTTTGAGAAACCAAGTGAAGAATGTAAAGATCCAGAATGTAGAGACCATCCAGTCTTACTTTACAAGGGTCTCTCAAATCAAGGAACATCAGGAAGTAGTAGATGAAGAAGTGGAGAATGCAGAGATTGTAATGACCACCTTGAATGGTCTCCCTAGATCATGGGACTTGTTTATTCAAGGAATCTGTGCCAGAAAGAAGTTAGTCAAGTTCAACAGAATATGGGAAGAATGCTCTCAAGAAGAAGCTCAAATAGAATCTCAAGAAGAAAATATGGGAAGTGAAGATCAAGCTTTCACGGTACACTCCAAGAAAACTAGAAGAAGTTCTCATCACCCCAGAGGTAAGCACTTTCACAAAGATAACACTAGAAAAGATGTGTCTAGAATCAAATGTTATACATGTGACGATAAAGGACACTATGCTAGAGAATGTACTATAAATAAAAATGTCTCTCACAAGAAGAAGGGAAACAAGAAAAGAAATCATGCTCATGCTACAGAAGACGATGAAACTTGCACAAAGAGAACTAGACATGGAAGTGAAGACTCTTCAAGTGATGAATAATATGTTTTGATTTCCGCTCTCACAGGAAACACTACACATGGAAGCAATGATTGGATTATAGACAGTGGGGCTTCAAAACATATGACAGGATTCAAAGAATCCTTTGTAAAACTATTAGAACATGAATCACCACACAAGGTGAAACTTGGAGATGACTACCAATATCCAATAAAAGGTAGTGGGGAATCCTCCTATAAGCTAGACTCTAGAAATTCTATGACAATGAAGTGTTGTTTGTACCAAGACTAAAGAAGAACCTCCTCTCCATATCTGCATTAGACCCAAAAGGCATGAGGGTTGAATTTATAGATGGCCAAGTTATCATGTGGCCAAAGGGAAAGACTATTAATGATGCAATAGTGATTGGGGAACAAGAATGAGGTCTATACAAATTGAAGGGCCATCCAGAACAAGCCTTGGTCCATGACACAGTAGTTCCAAATGAACTTTGGCATAGAAGGCTTGCACATGTGCATTAAAAAGCACTACCACTTGCAAGAAAATTTGTTGAAGGTCTTCCAGAAATTCAAGCAAAACATGATGGAGTCAGCAAAGGATGTGTGGAAGGAAAGAACACAAAGAAGAAATTTCCAAGTAGCGAAAGAAAGGCAAAATTAATCTTGGAAATCATCCACTCTGATGTATGTGGTCCAATGTCATCAAATTCACTAAGCGAGAATGTATACTATGTTTCTTTCATTGATGATTTTTCTAGGAAGACATGGATTTACTTCATGAAGAACAAAGATGAAGTTTTCAGCAAGTTCAAGGAAATCAAAGCCTTGATCGAGAACCACACTAACAAAAGTATCAAGACCTTTCAATCAGATAATGGCGGAGAATTCACATCAAATGAATTCAAAGAGTTATGCAAAGACTTAGGGATTAAGAGGGAGTTATCCACTCCATATAATCCACAACAAAATGGGGTTGCAGAAAGGAAGAATAGAACGATCATGGAAGCTACAAGAGCAATGCTTCATGATTAAGATCTTCCCATGCATCTATAGGAAGAAGCTGCCAGAATAATAGTATATGTACAAAACCGTACTCCACACAGAGTACTCGAGAACAAGACACCTGAAGAAGACTTTTCTGGCAAGAAACCAGAAGTTAGCCATCTCAAAATATTTGGCTGTGCAGTGTACATACACATTTGAAAAGAAAAGAGGACAAAATTAGATCCTTTAGGAAAGAAGGGTATATTTGTGGGATACTCTGAAAACTCGAAGGCTTATAGAATATACTTCCTAGGATTTAAGAAGATCGACATCAGCAGGGATGTAACATTTGATGAAGACTCAGCTTACAACAAATCCATAAAGAGACCTGCTGAAGAACCTGAAGAATCAAAAGCACCCAGAATTCATGATACAACCATGAATGAAGAAACTCAAGAAGAAGGTCGAGAATTTGAAGAACCTCAAGAACCTGTAGATCCACCTCAAGAGAAGAATCCTCATAAGAGGAAACCTGCTTAGGTACGAGAATCTATCCAAGGTGCAGAAATATATGGGGCTCCAGAAGAGAATCATAGAGAAAGAAAGAGGACCAGGTCCTACTCCAAGTATGTAGCATTATTATGTGATTTCATAGATAAAGAACCTTCCAACTATGAAGAAGCGGTAGAAAGGAAATAATGGAAGGATGCCATGATCAAAGAATATCAATCAATCATGAAGAATGATGTTTGGGATGTTGTCCCAAGACCAGAAGGGAAGTCGGTTGTAACTTCCAAATGGATGTACAAGATCAAGCATGCTGCAGATGAAAGCATAGAAAAATATAAGGAAAGATTTGTTTCTCATGGCTTCTCCCAGAAAGAAGGAATAGTTATGAAGAAAAATTTTCACCTATAGATAGATACACTTCCATCAAATCAGTACTTGCTCTGGCTGCAGTGATGAAGTGGAAGATACACCAGATGGATGTCAAGACTCCTTTCTTGAATGGTGTAGTGGAAGAGGAAGTGTATGTGGAGCAGCCACTTGGTTTTGAGACACATGACAGGGAGACTCATGTGTGGAGATTGAAGAAATCCCTGTACGGTTTGAGACAGGCACCCAGGACATGGTACGACAGAATTAACAGCTTTCTATCCAGTTTGGGATTTACTAAGAGTAAATCAATTTCCAACCTTTACTACAAGGTTGGAGATGGAAACCCAGTGATGCTCTTACTATATGTATGTGATCTGTTTGTAATAGGTATGGATGGGTTGATTGCTGATATGAAGAGGAAGCTTGCTTCCGATTTTGAAATGAAGGACTTGGGTATGATGCACTATTTTCTAGGCATGGAGGTGTGGTATAATGCAGATGGAATTTCCCTGGGACAAGGGAAATATACGGTAGAGATCTTGAAGAGATTCGAGATGATGGAATGCAAGGTCATGACCACACCTATGGCTTCAAACCTAAAGTTATTGAGTGATGCTTCATCAAAAGCAGTTGATGCTATGATGTATCGTTAGATGATTGGCTCCTTGATGTACTTGACGAACACGAGGCCAGATATTTGCTTTGTTGTGAACACCTTGAGCTAGTTCTTGACAGATCCGAGACATGTTCAGTTGATTGCTGCAAAGCATATTCTGAGGTACCTGAGGGGTACAGTTGATTATGGGCTCAAGTATGAGGTGAGTCAGAAGATTAACCTGAAGGGTTATGTTGATTTAGATTGGGCAGGTAGTGCCATTGATAGGAAGAGAACTTTAGGGTGTTGCTTCAGTATGGGATTAGGTGTGATCTCTTGGTTTAGCAGGAAGCAGTCCTGTGTGGCACTGAGTACAGCTGAAGCAGAGTATGTCGTAGCTTGTTTAGCTAGTTGTGAGGTAGTATGGCTACTGAAGCTACTATCTGATTTATTTGATCTCTAGTTGGATTCTACTTGTATATATTGTGACAACCAGAGTTGTGTGAAGTTATCGGAGAACCTGGTGTTCCATGACAAGTCGAAGCATATCGAGATCAAGTATCACTATATCAGGGATATGGTGCATAGGGGAGCAGTGAAGCTCTAATATTTTGTGACAGATGAATAGATAGATGATGTGTTGAGAAATCCATTGGCCAGAGTGAAATTTTAATACTTCAGGGAGAAGCTTGGTGTTCTCTAGATCGAGGTTCCCTCCAAAGGGAAGTGATGAGTCCGTGAGCCATTCTGACATGGTGAGAGGATTGGTTCCTTCCATGGTTAGATGTAAGGGCTGAGCCATTCTATCATGGTGACAGGATTGGTTCCTTCCATGTTAGATATGAGTGCTAAGCCATTCTGATATGACTGTAGGATTGGTTTCTACATGATCAAATATAAGGGCTATTTCCATTATTTGAATGGAGGTACCTAGTCAGTTACCAAGAAAACTCAATCTGGGATTGAGTTCCATTCTGATATGACTGTGGGATGTGTTCTCACATGATCAGATATGATTGCATGGCCATTCTGATGTGATTGAGAGATGTGTTCCCACTTGATCAAATATAAGGGCAATTGCCATTCTCTAGTAGAATGGAGGCACCTGGTCAATTACCAAGAATCCTTAGTCTAGGACTGATAGCCATTCTGATGTGATTGTGGGATTGGTTCCCACATGATTAGATGTAAGTGTAGATCCTTTCCACGAATGATAGTAGGTGTGTCCTATCATGTTGGTGGATGTGAGTGATGGCCTTTCCACAGATGATAGTAGGTATGTCCTATCATGTTGGTGGATGTGAGTGCTATGCCTTTTCATAGATGGTAGTAGGTGTGTCCTACCATGCTAGTGATTGTAAGTGCTGTGCCTTTCCACAGATGGTAGTAGGTGTGTCCTACCATGCTATTGGATGTGAGTGCGGTGCCTTTCCAAAAATGGTAGTACGTGTTTCCTACCATGCTGGTGTATGTAAGTGTTGAGCCTTTCCACAGATGATAGTAGGTGTGTCCTATCATGCTGGTGGATGTGAGTGCTGTGCCTTTTCATAGATGATAGTAGGTGTGTCCTATCATGCTGGCGAATGTAAGTGCTAGGCCTTTCTGACAGGGTTGTGGGATGTGTTCCTGGATGGTTAGATGTGAGTGTTGGGCGTGCCTTTCTGACATGGTGTTGGATGTGTTCCTATCATGGTTAGATGTAAGTGCTGGGTGGGCCATTATGACTTAGGGTCAGATATAAGCACTAAATAAGACCTACATGGAGTCTATGCCTTCAACCAACATGAAAAAGGGTTGGCTCTATAGAAACTCCTGTGATGAGAAGAATCATGAGATAACACCTATGATGATGCAGTGATGATGATCTAGTAGTGATGATCCAAATCAAGTGATGATCCAAATCCAGTGATGATGTTCCAATGATGATCTAGATCGAGTGATGATCCATATCTAGTGATGATATTCCATTGATGATCCAGATCGAGTGATGATCCACATCCAATGATGAATATGAATTGAAGATGAAGATAACTTGAAGATGAACATGACTTGAAGATGATGAGAACTTGATGATGACCTAGATGATACAGAGAAAAAGAATTGTGCTGATAAATTGTGTCAAGGGAATACCTTCCTAGTTAAGAGGGAGTGTTGATGTAATTGTAACTTCGAAATGTATTCACTTGTATTTCTTATGTATTGTACCCCGATGTTTATTCGGGGATGTGTCTATAATGTATTTGACTCATGTCATTCCCTGATGTTCCTATCAGGAGGTTCTATAATGTAAACAAGTTATGTCAAGCCATAGTGGGGAAACCTCCTATTGGTCAAGGGTTAAAGTCCCCGCAATTCTGGGGCACTAGGGTTATTAGACTCTCCTAGAGAATTCAGCCCTAGTAGGTTATTTTCAAGTAGGGAATTAGTATAAATAGAGAGTGAGTCTCTCTATTTATCACACACTCACTCACACTCAACTGTAGCACATAGCTGAGGAAGAAGAAGCTACTGGGGTTAGGAAGAAAGAGGCTACTACTGTCGCGAGATCATCTTACTATTTTTGGGTTTTACTTTTGGTGCTGATTCTATCTCTAAGGAAGTTATGGGGTTTTCTCCATTTATGGTTTCCCCAAGGAAAAACATTGTGTTCATTGTCTCTTGTGTTTGATTGATGTGCTTGTTATTCTCTTAGTTAAAGATCCTAATATAATGCTAGCTTAATGTTAAAAATATAACAACCACCATCAAATAATTTACCAAGCAAAAGTCGAGAGGTATTATTGATTATGAAAGAAATTGGAGTGGAGTATCACTCTATTGATGCATGTCCTAAGGATTATATTATATATTATGGATAGTATGCATCAGAAAATAATTTCCCACAATGTGAACTTAGTAGATATTGAAATGAGCAATTAACAAAAGAGGTCCCTCGCAAAGTTCTTCTTTATATTCCCATATTTCCACATTTCCAATGACTATTCAGATTCCAAAGTATAGCACAGTTTATGGATTACCATGTGAAGAACAAAAGTGAAGATGGTGTCTTCGAATTCCTGTAGATGGTTCTACATTGAAGAACATCTAAGAAAAATGGCCAATATTTAAAGATGAACCTTGTAATGTTAGACTTTCATTGGAAGCTGATGGTTTCAATCCATTTGGTGAGCTTCGTTCTACTTACTCAGTGTGGCATGTTTTCATCATAAACAATAACCTACCTCCTTAGATGACCACTAAGAGAGAGAACACAATGTTGGCAATGATTATTCTAGGTATTTTTTTGAAAGTTGTAATTATATTATTTCATAGATTTATTTGTTTAATTGATGCATGAGAACACCTTTTATACGTTTGGACGGATAACTAGATAGAAATATTAATTCTATGTTTATTGACCAATTAGGTAAGTACCAAGTTAACGATATGAATGTATATATTAAGCCTCTTATTGATGAGCTATTGAATTTATGGGATGGAATCACTATGTAGGACATATCTAAACCAATAGGATAGAAACAATTTCAGTTCCATGGAATACTTGGATGGACAAATGATGATGCTCCTGGGTTAACACATTTTTGTGGTATGTGAATTTATGTTGCACGTCATTAAAATTATATGTTTTTAAGGTTAAAAACATGCAATTTTTTATTTTAAATTAATAATATTTTGATGCAGTAATAATATTAAAACATATATCTCGCAGGTGTTCAAACACAGGGAAAATTTGCATGTCCAGTATGAGGTCCTAGGATAAAATCTCATCATTCAAGAAGTTTAGCAAAGGAGGTGTTCGACGAGTACAAGCACTTCCTCCCTAAGAACCATAGGTACAAAACTATTGAAAAAACAAAATTCAATGGTAAAGAAGAGAATTCAAAGAAACCACAAAGAATGACACCTCGCCTATGGAAGTTGGAATATAACAGAAATCGTCGAGGTATGCAAATTTTATATGCAACATACAATATGTACTTCACGTAATATTATGATTTTTATATTTTTATTGAATTTTCTCTACCATGGGTGCCATGAATTAATGTTAATGCTTTTTCGTTTATGTTTAATGAATGTATTTAAGGCATGAATGGGATTCCATGAGGAATGAAGAGTTATCCCATACAATTCAGTAGGTTTCCTTACTACGAGCACCTACAAATAACTCATTTGTTTGATACAATGCATATCAGGTATAATGTAACATAAATGATATGGTGGACATTAGATGGAAGGTAAGACAAAGATAAAATTGGAAACATTTGTAGTGACATTGCAGAAGCCAATCACACATTGCAAAGTGTAATTATTTTCAATGCTGGAAATGGGAACCTGAATATTAGTCTTCCATGGTTATTGACAGAGCAACAAAGCAATGCTATAAAACAGGTCATTCAAAAAATAAGGTTTCTGACGAGGTTTTTGTCGAACATAAAAAATATCTTAACCCAAAAAGGTGATTTTGGCGGTGTTAAAACTCATGACTAGCATACATTTATTAAGGTAATTATTTACGTATATAATTTCCATTAATAAGTAAATATTTTTAGTAATTGTTCTCTCCTATTTGGAAACATTAGATAATGATTTGATTTTTTCTACATTACATTCTACCTCTGGCTCTCTCAAATAGCTTTGATGAAAACATAAAACAAGTTATATATGATATTGGTAAATACATGAGGTATGTAACAATTTTATATGCATGAAAAATGTTCGACGTTCATTTGGTTGCATTGCTTATTGACATATTGTGTTTTACAGCTTCAAACTTTAATATATATTATATTCCTCAATCTGGTTGATCATTCATGTTATTTTCTTGCATCTTTTGTAGGTGGATTTCATCTAAAGAAATCCATGAAGAAGATATTAGGTATTGGAAGAGAGAAATTCCTCATCTAATGTGTGAAATGCATAAGTATTTACCTCCATCATTTTTCAATGCACAAGAACAATATCTCATGCACCAAGTTGAGGAGATTGAATTGTGTAGACCTATAAACTCAAGTTCAATGTGGATGGTGGAAAGGAATTTGAAGGAATTGAATGCTTTTATTAGAAAGAGAGCACTCCATGAGGGTTCCATGGTGTAGGGATATATGCTATATCAATCCACGGTGTACATTAGTCGGTATCTTCCAAATTTAGCAAAAAATATCAATTTGCCTCGCATTTGGCATGTTGTCTCCATCAACATATTTGAAGGGGAGGTCTTGTTGGGGAAAGGTAGAAAGAGGAAAGTGAAAGGTAATGAGAATGGTATAGATTTTATTTATTATACAATTAATTTTTCAATTTATGTAATTTTTATTATTCCATCAGTATTTTAAGGTAAACTTAATTTCCTTTAATGACTGCTAATTTAAAATTCTTAATTGTTTTTCTCATATAGTTGGTCATGTGTGGGATGCAATACATTTATACATTGCAAACAATATCGATTGGATGGAGCAATGGATTAAACAATGTACATAATACTGTGGTACATTAATATGGAAGGGGTTGGTAAAATGATTAAAACAATGCATCTTTATCGAGAGGAATATCCCGTTACGCAAAGGGAAATTGATTTACCATGCGGTTTAAAAGATAAAATGGCAAGTATATTTACCCTTATCATTTTTTTCTTTGTTTCACATTGTATTGAGATATTTCTCTCGTTTATGTCTTATTATATGTTTATTTATCTATTTGAGCATGATGCAGATAATACATCACAATGCTATGTGGTGCATTGGTCATAAATTTTGCATCAAAAAGTTGGATGACAAGAGGAAAACATTTGATTGTGGGATAACTACAGTTTTTCAAGTCACTAATGTTTCCTATAGAAGTTACAGGCATCCAAAATTATCTAAAAATAGGTACTATGGTTATTTGGAAGATATACTTGAGTGTGACTTTAATTCCTTTAAAGTAGTTTTGTTTGAGGTCAAATGGTATAGGCTACGGATGAATGAACATGACCCCGATAGAACTGTTATTGAGCATGCCAATATATTTACCATGGTTAATATAAGGGCACTTGAACCAAGTACATAGCCTTATGTTCTTCCAAGTCAATGTGAGAAGGTATTTTACTCAGAGGTTCCAGGTAAAGCAGGTTCGTCATACATTGTTAGATACGATCCAAGAGGAAGACCGGTCAAGTATAATGTAGTAGAGGAAGAAGACAATGTTGAAGAAGAAGGTGATGTAGATAAGGAGCAAATGGATGTCGACATAGATGTGTCAGATGAAGAATCTGATCAAGAAGTTGATCACCATCATCACCCTCTTCCTCATCAACATCATCATGATCATCATCTTCATCATCATCATCATCATCATCGACATCTTCATCGATGTCATCATCACCATCCTCATCATCATCATCATCGTCGTCGTCGTCGTCGTCATCGTCATCATCATCCTCATCCTCATCCTCATCATCATCATCTTCATCATCCTCATCATCTTTGTCATCATCATCATAATCCTCGTCATCATTACAGTCATCATCACCATCATCACCTTCTTCCTCATCAACATCATCATCATCATCATCGATGTCGTCATCACCATCGGCATCACCATCTTCATCTATTTAGTTATGTTTAAACCATCGTTATCATGATCATCATCATCACCATCATCACAATCTCCGTCATCATCATCATACATCATCATCATCATCTTCATCATCCTCATCCTCATCATCATCATCATCATCATCATCATCATCATCATCATCATCATCATCATCATCATCCTCGTCATCATTATCATCATCATCACCATCATCAACCTCTTCCTCATCAACACCATCATCCTCACCATCTTCATCTATTTAGTTATTTTTAAGCCATTGTTATCATCATCGTCGTCATCAGCATCATCACAATCTCTGTCATCGTCATCATATTCATCATCAGCCGTCATCATTATCATCTTCATCATCCTCATCCTCATCATCCTCATCTTTGTCATCATCATCATCATCATAATCCTCGTCATCATTATCGTCATCATCACCCTCTTCCTCATCAACATCATCATCATCAACGTCGTCATCACCATCTTCATCTATTTATTTATGTTTAAACCATCATTATCATCATCATCGTCATTACCATCATCACATTCTCCATCATCATCATCATCTTCAGCATCATCCGTCATCATTATCATCTTCATCATCCTCATCCTCATCCTCATCATATTCATCATCATCATCATCATCATCATCATCATAATCCTTGTCATCATTATCGTCATCATCGCCATCATCACCCTCTTCCTCATCATCATCATCTTCTTCATAATCATCGTCATCGTCATCACCATCATCCTCACCATATTCATCTATTTAGTTATTTTTAAAGCATCATTATAATCATCGTCGTCATCACCATCATCACAATCTTTTTCATCATCATTATCTTCATCATCATTCGTCATCATCCTCATCTTCATCATCCTCATCCTCATCATCCTCATCTTTGTCCTCCTCATCATCATCATCCTCGTCATCATTATCATCATCATCACCATCACGAACCTCTTCCTCATAAACATCACTATCATCTTCTTCTTCTTCTTTGTCATCATCGACATCGTCATGACCATCGTCATCACCATCTCCATCTATTTAGTTATGTTTAAACCATCATTATCATCATCATCGTCATCCCTGTCATCACAATATCCATCATCATCATCATCAACTTCATCATCCTCATCCTCCTCCTCATCTTCATCATCATCATCATCATCATCATCATCATCATCATAATATTCATCATCACCATCATCAGCCTCTTCCTCAGCAACATCATCATCATCTTCTTCTTCATCATCATTATCATCATCGATGTCGTCATCACCATAGTCCTCACCATCTTCATCTATTTAGTTATTATTAAACCATCGTTATCATCATTGTCGTCATCACCATCATCATAATCTCCATCATCATCATCATCTTCATCATCCTCATCCTCATCATCCTCAGCTTCAGCATCATCATCATCATCATCATTATCATCCTCATCATCATCACCATCATCACCCTCTTCCTCATCATCATCATCATCATCATCTTCTTCTTCTTCTTCTTCTTCATCATCGACGTCATCATCACCATCTTCATCACCATCACCACCATCATCATCTTCATCATCATGGCCACCATCATCATCATTGTCATTGTCATCGTTATCGTCATCGTCATCATCAGCATAATCATCATCATCGTCGTCGTCATCATCACCACCTTAAATATCATCATCACCACCATCATCAACATCTTCATCATCATGAACACCATCATCGTCATTGTCAACATCATCATCATCATCATCATCATAATCATCATAATCATCATCAACATTGTCATCACCATCTTCGTCATTGTCACCCTGTTCATCATCAACCTCATCATCATCCTCGTCATCATAATCATCATGATCATCATTTGCTACTGCTATTTACATTTTCCTGTATGTTGTCAAATGCTATAACACATTTTTTTAGATATATTTTGTCAATTTATGGGGAATTGAGAGTGATGTGAGGGGGGGGAGGGGCCATAAGAGCTTACACCTTCATGTGGTTGGCCCTGTTCAGTAAATAATATTAAATTATTCTCGAAACAAATAGAATTTAAGTAAGGCAATGCATAGTTATGATGATGATGAGGAGGAGGAGGAGGAGGAGGAGGAGGATGTCGATGAGAATGATGATGATGATGATCATCATCATCATCACCATCATTGTCACCATCATCATCATGATCCTGATCATCATCATCACCATCATTATCATCATCACCATCATCATCATCATCATTACACAGACTAATTAGGCTATATCGCCCTTTCCCTTGGTACTTTCTATTATGGAATTGATTATCTTAGACTTAACACTTCATATGACCAACCTAGCACTTCATAGGGAAATCACAATATGCTCTATGCATTTAAACTAATCGAAGTCACTCAATTCTTAAATATGAACAATTTATCGACATTTTCACAAATTCCCTAAAATAAATCCAAGTTCTTAGAGATTTGGTTTATGCTAGAAGTCAAGAAAACTGTAATTGAGGGGTAATGAGATTTAATGTCTCCTTCATAATTCTAATTTTATAATGTTTTTAATTCCTTCAATCCCTTCGCATGTTGTTCTTAACAGTGGAGGGTTAGGGAATTTCAACACTAGGCATAAGTTTAAGGTCAACCTGATGTAATGCAATTATAAATTTAGTATGGTTTTAGGTGTTTCCTTAATGTTGTTTTGTACTTTAATAATTTAGTTATCAAAATCATGTGTTATACATGAGTGATTCGATGACTCAAAATATACTCTATTATACAACACTTTCCATTCCTTATCACCTAATTAGTATATGATATTTAAAGATCATGAAAGATCATTTGTAGAAAATTGATACAAAAGATATGCCAAATGTAATTTCATTTTTAAACATTAATAATTTCCTTTAGTGTTGTGTATCTTTACCTTTTATGTGAAGGGGGTTTCTACATAAATATTGGAGTAACTATTTTGATTTGTGTGTGAGTGGATGTACTCAACGTGTTCAATCCTATTGACTCTTTTTTAGTGAATAATAATAGAATTAGGAAGTGTTTTTATTTCATCCCCTATTCAAAATTTTAAAACCTAATGCCTAAGTGAATATAACCAATTTACATTCAAGTATTGTACTATCTATTATTGATCCTTCATTAATCATAAAAAGCATACTTTAGTTTTGATTTCAATGTTGTGGTGTTACTGAAGCTCATAAACGTATTAGCTTGCTTATGGACCTCATTTGGCATTGGATATAAGCATGTATCATCAATAAACATCTTTCCTATCCATGGGACTTCTTAGGAATAAACATAATTGTTTTGGTTTTTATCACTAAAAATATATTAAAAACATAAAACATAAGTTATTATGTTTAAAATTTAAAATTTAAAAAGTTAAAAAATTATTTTAATAAAATCTCAAAATTAATTAAACAACATCAATAAAAAATATCTTAATAAATTTACATTGTGGTTATTGTTTTCATTTTATTCTCTTTCAAAAACTTTTAAGAATACTTCACAAGTTAACATCGATGAATCCATACCTTGCACACTTTTGCAATTTTTAACAATTGAGCATCCCTTAATATTTCGCCAAAAAATGCAAAAAATAAATATTGTTGTTTGAAATTTTTCCAAATTTTAACAATTTTGCAGCCTTTACTATTTACATGAAAAAAAGATATATTATCAATAAAACTTATTGTGACCACATTAAATTTTCATATATGTATCATTAATTTTTACAGTTCAATAACATAACAACTATTATATTGTATTTTTTCAAGTTGGACCACACTTCATTCTACAAAAAAACTACTTAGACTATGTGATAGCCATATTGGGGCATCCACCTGCAATCCAAGCTTGAGATATGTAAGAGTGATAAGGCTTGAGAACCTAATAAAAATTAATACATAACTCATAAAACATTAAAAAAAAATTCCTACATACCAAGCAACTTAGCAAAGCTAGCATAACCGGGGTCAGAGCATCAATTTTTTTTTGTTCAACACTTGTTGTGAAAGCATACATGTATGGGATGGAGGCCCAATGGAATCAATCCTAAGTCAATTGAATCCTTGCAACTCACTGCATGCCTGAGTCTCAATAATACTCCTTTCAAATTGAACCAAAATACCAATAGAAGGTTTTTAATGGTTGAGATTTGAGAAAGTTCAAGTTGTGACTAATTAAGAGCTTAGGGCTCTAAAATTTGTTGTGTTTTGTACTAGTCCACGATTCAGTGAATCGATAGTGATGGGTAGGAATTTAAGTTATTTAATGAAAACAATGAATGTGTATACCTCTATGTCGAAATTGTTTTCCATGCTGATGTAGACCACTACCGTCTTTATTGTCTTACCGAAAGGCATGATAATGAGGAAGAATACCTAAAATTATAGACTTCACCTTCAAAAAATGCTTTGCAATCAAATTGGCAAGGAGTGATAAGAATATCACAAAAATCCAACGTGTCAAAATCTCAGTTGATAGTGTTAATTAAAGACATATATGGTAAATTCAATATAATACTTACTTATAGTTGGCTCTTACTCTTTATGTCTTGACACGTTTAATATTTTATAGTTGTCTTTGCACCTTGACCCAATTCGTATTATAAGGTGAGGATTTCCATGCATAATAATCCTTAGTTATGACTATGAGATGAGGATTTATAGGGAAGAGGATGTAAAGACAAGTATTTTTTATATGTATTTTGGTGGCGTTGATGACAAAGTAGTGAGAAACCACAAAATGTTTGGAAGGATAGAGGGAGATTACATCATGATCATGCCACCCATCAAATTGAAGACTATTCTTGAGCCAAAAATTGTTTTTTTTTTAAATTTTATTAATAACCATTGTTTCTCCATATCATGTGCCCTTTGACACCTCTTTATAGCAATGCAAAAATCGACCTCTGCACAGTTTTTGATCTAGCTAGCTACATGCCATTATTTGTATTTGTGTGACTCATGTGTTGTTTATAGTTGTCATGAGTCCATTATATTCATGAAAGAATTGAATTCTTGTATAGGAGGACTCATCAAACCGGCTTTTTGAATTTCACTTTGATGAAAAAAGAGTGGACATTGGTAGCGAGGTTCACATAGGTAGCAGGAACAAAGTTTTGAGCTCGTTTTAGGCCTAGTAGTAGACTAGTAGTTGTTATTTTTTGTCATAGTCGTAGTTGTTGACACATTGTCACACTTTAGATTGCTTGGGGACTCGAGGGTCAAGTCACATCTCGATGGCTAGTAAAATATAAAAAAAACAAAACTAACAAAACAAAAATATATAAAATAAATAAATAAAATATAAAACAAATATATATATATATAATAAAATATAATATAATAACACAAAACCAATATATATATATATATATAACCACAATAGCCCTGACACAATATTTACCTGGGAAACAAAGAACCCAAGCAAAAATTTCATAGCAGAGCTGACACGCAAAGGTCACGCAAAGGAGGTCGTTGGAGGTGTCAGAGGCCAAGTGTGTTTACGCCCGGGTACCATTTCAATACAGTAAGCATTTCAAATTTTGTTGATGCCAACATGCTAGTCCGACTGGGATTTATGTAATCTCCCTACCTTCTTCATTGTAATATCTATTGTGGCATATCTACGATCTAACATAACATAGTTGTTTTATTCCAAAGTATCCCATAGAGTGGAGTGACTGGAGGGCGGTCAGGGTTTGCAAAGGCAGAGGACGGTTTGAAGAGGAAGAGGAGGGTTTGCAGCAGTTAGGGTTTGCAGAGGTAGAGGAGGGTTTGCAAGTCACGCAGAGATTGAAAGAATCCCCCCAAATCAATGAGTACCCTAGAATGATTGAGCATGCTCCAGTTTTGCTCAAATAATTCTGATTTGAAATTATAAAAAACAAGTTCTCTATGCAGAATAAATCTTTATTTAGCATGTATTTACACTAGTATGGAAAAGGGATGATAATGGTTTTCTCCCAGAGAAGCTTCAACCACTAATCAACTTGAAATTTCTAAAAACCTCATATATCACAATCCTAGGTATCTCATGCATGTTTTAAAATGAATGGAAATATAACCGGCTATTCAAATGGAAATATAATCTTCCTATATTTCCATATTTTAAATTGGACACCAATTATAGGCTAGCCTACCCTTCCTACAAATTCTTCTATGTGTAGTTTGAGCTCTCGATAAGAGGACTGATGGAATAGGAAGTGTTTTAATAACTAGAATACTGATCTCTTACCTACTTTAGGTACCATCTTTTGGTATTGTCTTTAATTCAACATTGATTGTAACCTATAGCTTTTTAGAGAAGGGGGTTGAAGATTATCATAGAGCTATATCAAGTCTTAGTCTCTCATCTCCATTCTCTATGATCCATTATTTTATCCAATGTATGGGCTGTTAGGAACTATCTCAAATATTTTATGGTTTAGCATGCTACCTCTTTCTCCATGAGCGCCTTCTTTCTCCACCTACACGAAACTTAGGTTTAAATATTTCAATTCATTCATAGTCGTTAAAAGACTACTCCCTAAATGTATGTCTCAATGACTCTTAGATTGATATTATAAAGTCTCTTGGCTAGGGAAGGAGAGATCTCTTTACTCTTTACTCTTTTGGAACAGGAATATCCTTTGCTCAGCTCATGCCTCCTTTAAAAGTGGACAATGGATTCATTGGAACCAAACTCTCTTAGCAAAAAATGGTGAATTTTGTGTGTTGTTTGGTCCATAGACAACGTCATATTTTGACAGATGATAATGTTATAAATATACACTTTTAAGTGCTTTTTTTCCTAGTTGTCAATTCGGGAGAGAAACATGCATATTCCTCATTAGCCTCACTCAGTTTGAACTCTTGATAAAAAAGTGTTGGTAACTTCAACTCAAATAATATGGAATTAGAATGGTAAATTTATGTGAGACATACTATATTCCTTACTTATCCTCTATTGATGGTACACATGATAAGTCAAAAGGTTAAATAATTGGATTTACTACTTCCATCTTATCCTCTTTCTCAAATATTTACCCCTTTCTAATTTTGTCTGACTATGCTTTATCCTTCTGCTAATAATTGTAGACTCATAACAACAGTAGATGTTTTTTCCACCAAACCTCGAACCCCCTTTTAACAAAAACCATTAATGATTTTCACCTATGACCACTATCTTGTTTCATTCAACTGTTATATTATTTCATAAAATAAGTAAACTTTTCTAGGTGGTGAAATTACACAATAGTTGATGTTTTTCCAATAGCCAACATCAACATTCACCCTTCAGATATTAACAGTTTGAATTTTACCTCCAAAAGCCTCAATGTTTGAACCATGCTCACAGACCGATCTGTCACAAGACTAAATCCTATTTTTTGAAATGGGTTCAATTTTCAATTGAAAATATTCAATAATTTTATTTTAGGATCTTAGACTGGACAATGCATGAATCTTATGGAGAAGCTTAGTTTGCACTGTTCATTTTCCTAAATATGTTCTTTAGATGCTCATAAAGCTCATTTACACAATTGTTAAGTTGTTCACCCAGATGTTACAAGAATCATACACGTCTTCTCATATACAAAAAATTTGAGAACAAAATCTGAATAGGAAACACAAATAGATATTGACAAACTTGGAGCTTGGGAAGGAGCTTTTGGGTGAGAGGAGAGATGGTTCCATTGCATTCTGTGCACTCCTAGCCATGTGGAGCCCAAACTACCTCTATTTTGGCTCATTTTGTATTAGTTTATAGTGCCACATCAACCCAGTTGTTACTGCAATACACCAGCTACAATGCATTTACCCTTATGCTAGCTACAAAATTGCTTCTCATGCTGAAATTCTCATGTTGTTCATCCTATCTTTAAATATGTAGACCATCAATTTTTTTGGTAACTACAAAACTTTGATTGTTTCTTATACACCTGCTAAATTTGTTTCCATAGCAATTGATGATATTATCTCCAATGGACTAAGCCTAGGATTTCCCATCCAAAAAGTTGGGTTGGTTTCTATAGGAGATTAGATATTGTTTGTAGGCTATATTCCCACCATTATAACCTTCATAGAGGAGAAAAAAGGTAATAAATGCGGTGATTGCTTTTGATACTGTGACTATATGATTATTACCACAGGAGTCCATAGGATCAGAGACTTGGATCCATCAATAAGGCTATTTCTTTGGTTATAACTTATGAGAAGTGAGTTAGGAGTATTTGGACTAAATCAGGTTCCATCGATAATACTGTAGTCTCTACATTGATAGAGTGAAGAAGCTCATACCAATTTTTGGATGATGAG
Source organism: Pseudotsuga menziesii (assembly GCA_001517045.1). NCBI lineage: Eukaryota > Viridiplantae > Streptophyta > Pinopsida > Pinales > Pinaceae > Pseudotsuga > Pseudotsuga menziesii. Next base: position 121,434 of record LPNX010162329.1, read on the forward strand.
AGGACATTTGACTACTCTTTAGGGTTACTTTTTGTTATAGTCTTGTTTTCATTGCATTGTTTGCATGCATGCTTCTATCTCTATTTATAAACGTAAGTGTAGAATACAATTCAAAGCATAATTTAATAATTTGACGTATGCATATTTCTATCTCTAGGCATAAACAAAGATACAATTCAGCCATTCATAGAGAATGGAATGTTTAAATTTGATTCACTGGGAAAGAAAAGAATTGGTGTTTCCAAACAAACATTTCCCTTATGCATCGTTATGCAAANATGTGACATTGTTGTTTTAATTTTGTTTTCAAACATTATGTTCATCACAAGGTAGTTAGTAATGCATAAGTTTGCAAATGCAATATCCTCATAATATATGGATATAAACCAAACTAAGGATAAATTGTAAGCATAACTAAACTTATATTAGCCACCACTTCCCTCTTTACAACTTTAGATTCTAAAAATATTCTATATGGCCAAGGTGACTCTTCTTGTGATCTAGGTGTTTGGCTTGCAACTCCATCAAACTTTGTGTTTATAAAGTAGGCCACATTCCTCCCAGATTTAAGTAGATCTTTGCAATCCAATGACAAAAAGTCCAAAGGTGAGTGATATCAATATTGAGTGTTTCTATAGAAAAACCAACCTTCATCTTCCATTGCTCATGAGGTTGAATTCCCTCTTTTAGTATTTAAGACCACCCCCTTAGGAGGGTGCATAAAATCAGACAATTAGAGATAATTATGCATTTGACTAATGGTTCGGAGCATTACCCATTTGGTCATGTACATCTCTTTGCACAACTATATTTGTAAACTCATTAAATATGCATATGAAGTATACAAGAAATGTTGGAATGTCCTCCATGGTTATGTATTGAATCTTGGTAGATAAAAGATAAACCCTTAACTTCATAATGATAGAATGCATCCATACAAGAATAAACACAAGAATGTACAGAAAATCCTTAAGGTAGGATAACACCATCAAGTACTCCTTAGAGAAGGAATCATTGGCACAATCCATACTTGTACAGTTCAATCTCCCCTTTGGTACCTCCCTAGATACCTAATATTACATTATTTATCCTCCCTAGGTGCTTCCTAGGGTACATTTCATTCCATCCCCCTTTATATATTTTTAACTTGAAATATGAGTGGAATCCATATAATGTGATATGTTAACCAATGTAGTCAATTAGTACCAAGAATGAGCATCCATGCGCATCCATACTAGTCGAATATGTGCATTGGGACCAATTGTTGCATGGCCTCGTCAATCGTGTCCATGATTTCTCTTGTGTCTTCTTGTTGTATTTGTGATAACCAATATCACCATACATTACTTCAATTCCTCCATGTACTTGTATATCGGGTGTTGTTGTATTTTGATTTAGGTTCATGGTAGGGTTTTTGATTCTCACAACCTTGCCTTGATGACATTTTTTCATAAAACAATATGAGTAGCGATATAAAACAACCTTAGCTATTTTTTTTTTGTCATTGACTATTCAACATTTAGTTCCTTTAAATCATGCATCATTGTATAGTATTCTTCCTTGTTATGCCCTTCCTGGGACTCTCCTTCAAATGCTTATGTAGACACTTCTTCAAATGAACAAACTATGACTCTACATCCTATTTTGCTTTTGGTGTTTAAGTTTCACTACAATATATACTTCATGTGCCACCTTAGGCCCTTGTTGTTTAGTAAGAGAAATATCTTACAATTTGGATTTATTTTTCATAATCATCATCATCATTATCATCACTGACATTGTCATTGTCATCCCCATTGACATCACCATCGAAAATGATGTCGTCATTGAAATCACCGTCATGATGATGATGATGGTGTTGTTTATTATGATGATGATGATGATGATGGTGTTTTTTATTATTATGATGATTATGGTGTTATCAGGAATGCATTATTCATTTTTCCCAAAACCTACAAACCCATTGTTATCTCTCACATACCTCTCAACGTTTTCTTGTAACCTTAAATGATGGATCCATTCAATTACATTCATGAAGAATTCCATTCAATTGATCCCTAATAATTTCATTCAATTCAACTCTAAACGATGGATACAGATGCAACTTATAAAACCTCAAAACCATAATGGCTATCGGGACAAGATTCATACGGGTTCCCTATTCCAAACCATGTCATGTCTAATTAATACTTTTCACTAGGGGTAACCCCTATTGTTTGCACAAGGACTCATTTTTTCATGTCCCAAATTTTTCATTGGTTCACAATGGCATAATCACATTTTCCATATTCATGAGAGTTTTTCAAATTGATGCTAAGGGTCAAATAATTGCCAAGAAGGAAAATTACTAGTTTCCTAGGTTGGGGGTGGAAGCTTTGGGATTTGGAATAAGAAGGACAATAAATGATGTTAATACATTAGAATGGGATAAATATTTAATAATGTATCTTATTAAATAAATACAATAGAAAATTGATGTGGCAATGTTTCATGGAGACTATGGGGCCCACACAAGCTAGAAAATTGGTGCCACATGGCATCCTCCTCTTGCAATTTTGAATACATGGGAATAATAACGGTTCTTGGATGAGTTATATGGATACTACACTTGGTAATATGCATAATAGATTGAATTTTGGATGAAATGTAACTTACATGGGAAATGAAGAGTCATTTTGGATCTAGTAAGACACTTGGACTAGATTCCCTATCTATATGATAACAATGATGAAGATGATGTGACACCTATGATAGAAACCATATATGAAGGATGACATCTGAAATATATGACATTTCAGGTTGAAATATACCGTCCAAGAAAGCTCTCATGTGAGTTTTGGAATCTCAATGGGATCCTACTCAAATTTGGGGAAGATGGAAGGCTAGGAAAGGGGGGACACATGTCAATTCATGAGTAGACACCCTAATTCGACTTGGATTGAGTTTTTGGATGGATTCAAAACCTTATAAGGCTAAGGAAGTTTATAAAATATAGGAAGCAACCAAGAGAATGGATTTTGATCATTTGAGAAATTGTCATTTGTGAATTGTGAGAGCTAGTGGATGACTAGTTTTCTTGCCTTAGACAATTTTGAGGGTGATATATTCCCATCCAAGTTGGTGTTTGGAGAGGCCAATCAAGTATTTCATGTATCTTTAATGGATTCTTATTTTCAGGTGTAAGCTACAGGAAATCATGTGGATTCTTCTATTGCAACACTCTCTCTCAACTATTTCCAGTTTTCACACCGTATTCATGCCAATGGAGAGATTGCGCTTTGGGTGAGATATTGATATATTTGGGGAATATTATAATTCCCATTATCTGATTTTATGATTTATATTCTCACTATCTCACCAAAATATTTAAATAATGATCAAACAATAACCATTTCCACTCTATTTTTATATATGCCATGGTAATGCTTATTGTTTCAAATGGAGGAATGTATATATGATAAATGTATGATGGATGGAATTTTATTAATGTTTATCTCAAGTCTAATGTTCATTAATTAAGAATCTGAATTCATTTCACTCATTTTAATTGCATTGGGAGAACATTTGGTGCCTTTTCCCCAAGGGTTGAAATTGTGACTTGGGAGTTGTTTTGGAAAGAGTCATAACAGCCTGTATAAATTGAACCAAGATGCATATGACACTTTTAAAAGGTCCAATACAAATCCCAAACCTATTTTCATAAATTATAGTGACTTTTGGATCATTTGTGAAGCCATTTATGGCAATTACCCAGGGGGAATTGGAGCCCCAATTTGCTAGTAAAGAATCCTACTTTGAATAGAAAATTAAACAAGTTTCAAGAAGTAATTGGGGGGTCATTAAACATATATGAATATCATATTTTATTTATAATATCATTCATGTACCTTCATAGAAACTTTTGGAGCATTTGGGCCAATTTGGAGGTCTAGACATCAAAACTAGTTAAGGTTCGAAATTGGGGAAAAAGTGAAAAATTGGTCATTTAATAAGATTTCAGAAAGGGACATTACAGTGGTATCATAGAATGATCTTGGAACCTTAGGTGGTATGATATTTATAATTACAATAATTCAGGTACCACCATTATATATTGAAAGAAAAAGTGCTTTTGTTGAAGAGGAAAAAAAGTAGGAGAAGGCAGCAATTGTTTTGGGGAAACTATGACTAGGCATGGAAAGGGAACCTCATATGATGGTGAGGAAATAATAAAAATAATTGAACCTATACTTGAAGAAATGAACAAGAATATTATTAAAGGATTCAAATTTTTGACTATCCAAAGTTGGAAAAAATATATTGATTTTAAGAAAACCAAGGGGAAAAATGCATCAGCTTGGTTGAAGGAGCAAAAGGAGAAGACCCATGGACCACCTAGTTCTGAAATAGGTGAAGTAGAAGATGTAGTACATGAAGAGGATCGAAATTCACTCCCAAGTGACTCTGAAAAATATGAAGAGACATCACATAAGTATGAATAAGTTTCTATTGAAAATACTGAATATCATTTTGAGACACATTCTACCTTGGATATGAAACAAAGAGCATTGACTGATGGATTCTTGGACTATGAAGGAGTACCTAATAATGGGTGCTCACAACTCTATTTTGGTGACATAGATATCAGATTTCAAAATTTTGTTGCAAGCCAAATGTGTATTAAACATGAAAATGAATACCTTGTAGCAGTTGAAGAAGAAACAAGATCAACTTCCCCATCACCACTTGAGCTTCATGAAGTTGGTCCAAGAAAGAAGGAAGAATATGAGGAGGTTCATTTGCAAGAGCCTCACTTTATCGAAGGGTCCTTAAATATGAATGAAATAAGTTCCAAGAGGCCCTTATAATACTACATGACACGAAAGCACTGGTGTCAAATTCTTGTTGGAAAATTTCTTCATTGGAGGATCCATCCTTCCTTGAAGACATGGAGAAGATTCAAAGAGAAATGTCCAACATTGAAGGTAATTTCATGTATTTTATTTTTGATAGAAACAATTTAGTTGAGCTTAATGAATGTTTACATGAAGCATACTTGAATAATAATTAGGATATTCATAATATCCAAATTCAAAATGAGCAACTTCTAGAGAGGCTGCAAGATACTTGTTCTTCCTCCCATGTTTCTGATTTTCATATGGTAGATTGTTTGGAGGATTGTCGTGACATGGTGGATCATGAGAAATATAGAAATTTGAATGTGCTTGATGTGTTTGAAGATCAATTTTAAGAGATCCAAACACTTGAGGGGGTGGAAGAGGAACTTGAATTATATCTTGATGAAGGTTATGCAATTTTTAAAAAAGAGCATGATTCCTCTACGTTGGAACCCATCTATGACAAAGGTTTCACACTTTTGAAGGAGATGCATGATAATACCCATATGGATCCTTCCCATGATGAAACTTGTGCACTTTTTTTATCATTTGGGTGAGTTATTCCATTCTCCTACATCCTAAAATTGCATGTTTTGCAGCATTAGTCTCAATGAAGAATGGGTGAAATGGTTCTTTTTGATGGTGCCACATGAGGAGTATGGAACTCCTAGATTTAATTTTTATGATGAAATGGTTGAATTAAATTCTTATTCACATTTGCAGCAGTATATTTTGTTACTTTTTGATGATGCACATCTACATGGATGCACCTATGATATGCATTTGAGTCACTTGAAGACTCGTGGTTTTTCTTGCTCAACACTTGGTTCATTTGATGTTGGAGGAGATTCATCCAACACCGGGGTGAATAGATTTATTATTGGAGAACATTTTTGTTGCCACACATACTTTTTTATATCTTTATGATTATCTCATTCATGGATGTATTGATGAGACTTCTTTGAGCCACTTGAAGTCTTCATGTTTTATTTGCTCCTTATTTGGTTCATATTTTGGTGGAGGTTCTTCATTAACTTCTTGGATGAAAGAACACATGGCTGATTATTATTTTGATTCATATGAAATTATTTGGAAGCAGAATTATAGGACATGGGACCCTCACCTATGTCATTGTAGCAGATTTGATTGGTCACTTGAAGCTTGTATGCACTTGTCAAATGGTGGTCTACTTACTCGGAGGTATAAGAACTTTCATGATTTTTTGATGAGGCACCTCCTTGATGTACATTTCTATTATGTTTTTATGTACTTTGATGATATATATTATGTACTCATGATGTTTGGAAGAATGCATACAAGAAAATGGGATCCTGGAATTCTCTTTCCTAATGGTATGGGTTGGAGAGCACTCTTAATTTTTGAAGTGCAATACAAGAAATCATTAGAGGAAATTTGAGGTCTAAAATGGGCCTCCTAAGGAAAATAATAGTTATTAATTTTGGAGGAAGAACGAAAAAAACTACTTTTTTTGTTCGTATTTTCAACATATCTCCCTGTGTTCTTACTCAAATTTCAAGCGGAAGAGATCATTGGATGCAGAATTTAATTTTGCATCCAACGAGTACCCATACTGCATACTTTTTATAGACCCCGCTACCCCAAATATAAGAAATACCTGAAAAAATGTGATGATGAAATCATCATCACGTTTTTTCAGGTATTTCTTATTTTTGGGGTAGAGGGGTCCATCAAAAGTATGTAGTGTGGGTACTCATTGGATGTAGAATTAAATTCTACATCCAACGAGCTCTCTGGCTCGGAATTTGAGTAAAACCACAAGGAGATATGTCAAAAATACGAATAAAAAAAGTAGTTTTCTTTTATGACAAATATGTAATTCAACCATTATGGTTGACACATTTTATTGAATTCTATTGGTTCCTGAATTCGAAGTCACAAAATTTATTGTTGGCTCGTTTTCTTATAAGGCCCATTTTAGACCCCAAATTTCCTCTAATGGGGACACTAGGATAGTTCTTAGTCCCATTGGTTTCAATTTTTTTGGAAACAAGAAGCATGGTGGATGGATTCCCAACTTAATAAAGTTATTTTAATCATAGTATTGCAGCAGCAATAATGGTGGTTCCTCTAGAAAATATTCATGGAATCTCAAAGACTCAAAGTTGGGAAACTCAGTGGCAACTTCAAAGAATGATACAGAACACAGGTTCTTCAACACCCATGTTTGAAATTGCTTGAGGACAAGCAATATTGGGAAGGGACGATTTGTCATGTCCATAATTTTTCATTGGGTCACAATGGCATAATCACATTTTCCATATTCATGAGAGTTTTTCAAATTGATGCTAAGGGTCAAATAATTTCCAAGGAGGAAAATTACTAGTTTCCTAGGTTGGGGTGGAAGCTTTGCGATTTGGAATAAGGGGAAAAATAAATGGTGTTAATACACTAGAATGGGATAAATATTTAATAATATATCTTATTAAATAAATAAAAGATACAAATGATGTGGCGGTGGAGCATGGAGACACATGGAGACTATGGGGCCCACACAAGCTAGAAAATTGGTGCCACATGGTATCCTCCTCTTACAATTTCGAATACATGGGAAGAATAAAGTTTCTTGGATGATTTATATGGATAATAAACTTTTCCATATGAATAATAGTTCAAATTTGGTATGAAATGCAACTTACATGGGAAAGGAAGAGTCATTTTGGATCTACTGAGACACTTGGACTAGATTCCCTAGCTCTATGACAACAATGATGAAGATGCTATGACACCTATGACACAAATCATATATGAAGGATTACATATGACATATCAGACATGTATTTTTTAAATATTCCATTCAATAGAGATCTCATGTGATTTTGTTAAGCTCAATGGCCTCCTACGCAAATTTGGGGAAGGTGGAAGGCTAGGAAAGAGGGGACACATGTCAATTCATGAGCACACACCCTAATTGGACTTGGATTGATTTTGTGGATGGATTGGGAGCCTTATAAGGATAATTAATATTATAAAATACATGAATCAACTAAGATAATGGCTTTTGATCATTTGAGAAATTTTCATTTGTTAATTGTGAGAGCTAGTGGATGACTAGTTTTCTTGCCTTAGCCAATTTTGAGGGTGAAAGATTCCCATCCAAGTTGTTGTTTGGAGAGGCCACTCAGGTATTTCATGGAAATTTTATGGAGTCTTATTTTAAGGTTTAATCTATAGGAAATCATGTGGATTATTTTACTGCAGCTCTCTCTCTCAACTATTTCCAGTTTTCACACTGTATTCATGCCAATGGAGGGATTGCGCTTTGGGTGAGATATTGATATATTTGGGGAATATTATAATAATAATTATATTATTTTATGATATATATTATATTTATTTAATTCTCATAATATTTTCAGGTCTAAATACCCAAAATAATTCATGTAAAAATGTTGAATAATGAAGAAATAATGTCATTTCCCCACTATCTTGTTGTGAACCATTGTAATGCTGATGATTTCGAATTGGGAGAGCCTTTAATTGTCCATTTATGATTATAATAAGTTAAATATTATATTTTATTAATTATCATAATGTTTCAAGTTGGAATTCCCAATATTTGTATGTCAAAATGACTTGTAATGAGCAAACAATGACCATTTACACTCTATTTTGATATATGCCATGGTAATGCTTATTATTTCAAATGGAGGAATTTATTTCTGATAAATGTATGATGGATGGAATGTGATTAATGTTTTTTTTAATTTATAATGTTCATTAATTAATCATTGGAATCCATTTCACTCATTTTAATTGCATTGGCAGAAGTTTTGGTGCCTTTTCCCCAAGGGTCGAAATTGTGACTTGGGAGTTGTTTTGGAAATAGTCATAACAGCATGTATAAAATGAAAAATGATGCATATGAAACTATAAAAATTTAAATTACACATCCCCATCCTCTTTTAATAAATTAAAGTGACTTTGGGATCATTATTGAAGCCATTTCTATGAATTACCCAGGGGGAATTGGAGCCCCCATTTGCTAGTAAAGAATCCTACCTTGAACAGAATATTAAACAAGTTTGTAGAAGTAATTTGGGGGTCATTAAACATATATGAATATAATATTTAAGTTTTAATATCATTCATGTACCTTCAGAGAAAATTTGGGAGCATTTGGGCCAATTTGGAGGTCTAGACATCAAAACTAGTTAAGGTTCGAAATTGGGGAAAAAGTAAAAAATTGGTCATTTAATAAAATTTCAAAAAGGGACATTACAAATTCCACCCTGCCAACACCAAATGGTACCAAGAATGAGAATTTATATGTATTAGTACCACCTAAATAATGTTTGTATGCAATTAATAATACCCAATTTTAATGATTGTAGGTACCACCAAATAGGTACTTGTCAGATCTATCTTCCTCAAGTGAGGAAGATAGACCATAAGAGGATGAAAGCGAGACGTCTAATACAAGATCTAATAGGTCGAGATAAACTAGAGGTGAAAAGGTAAGGAGAAAATTTCTTAGACTCATGGAACTTTTTGTTTCTGAAGGAGGATCATGTGATTATCATAATGAGTGCATAGATGACATTGAGTTGCCCCTGAGGTATAGACATATTGTTAAATGATGGCTACCCAAGGAGCTACCCCACATTGACATGGATTTATTCCTCAATGGGAGGACTTATCGCATTGTTCCATCCTCTTTACATGGACTGGGGCTATTTTCCATGGAAGGAATAAAGGTGTCATATGGCACTGAAACTGAATTAATGGAGTATGTCGGTCCATGCTACAAATACAATGAATGGTTGTTGTTGGTATGATATACGCGAAGTATGCAGACATACAGACTGGAAGAAAATTATTTTAAATTACTAGACAACAATATGAACAAATGAGCAATTGTGTCTATTGATGGAAGGCCAAAAGCTTAATGAAATATCATAGGGTTTATAAATAACACACGACCAGGGTTAACACATAAGTTACCCAATTGCCTATTTGAGGGGCGTGAAGGAAATCGTGTATTCGTATGTACAATAAAAACAATAGCTGAAGGTGAAGAGTTGTTGATCGATTACGGTTTGAATCAAACAGATGTGGGGGTTGATATTATGGGGGTAAGTTTCTTATACAACTTTTAACTCATCATTTGATCGATGACTTGTTATTTTTCTCTTGCATCAAGTTTATTTGTGTCATGCTTTTTATAATATACACATGGTTAATTATATGTCATGCTTTTCATTAATCACGTTTAAGAGACATTGTTATATATGTTATTTCCATTTTTAATATGTCTTAATTCTTATATTGTGGAAGGGTGATCATGGCCATATGCCACAATTTGTCCATGAAAAGTCACCAATGCTGACAGATGAGGTAAATGTTAGTTTAATAGTACCTAATAGCATCAATGTAATAGTAACCACAATTCATGATTATATTACATCTATTAACATTTGACATTTTTTTTGCTATTGAGCTCAATATTTCAATATGATATCATTCTTATTGTATTGTGGCAAGGGGACGGTACTATGAGCTCACCTAGAGATTCTGGACAGGTAAAGTTGACTCTCATAGAAGCATTAACATTTTTTTATATTAATCCAATTTATTATACATGGTTCAATTTTTAGTTATCGATATGAATATGTCTTTCTTATTGTATTGTGGTAGGGTGACCGTGGGAAGGAAGCAATGGCGTCGCATAGGGTAAATGATAGTGTAATAGTACCTAAACATGATTATAGTACTTATTTTTGTTATTATATGCATTATATATTTTTTATGCTCATTTTGTATTGACGTTCGTAGAGAACACCACATCAAGGTGATGATGTGGTCAATGACATAGACATATATTATTCAACCAACCCAAAGGCTACTGTGAAATGGGATTTGAAAAAGTGCAATCAAGACCTTCTTGATCTCATTTTAATCTATCCAGTGACTAAAGAGATACAAGAACAAATTGATGAATTGAATGAAAAGATAATAAGATACGAGGTAAGGGGAATCTTTGAAATTTTTTATGAACTACATATATTCATTTAAGTTATTTTAGTTATTTTTTTATATGTTCTAATCAATTTAAGTTTTATTCTATAGATTTATTTGGAGCCAAAAATAGGGGAACAAGTACAAGCTGATCATGATGGTATAGTTAGTAGATATGCTTCAACACTTCGTAAATCTAATGTACCAACGGTGCTATTTTCCTCTCCCTCACAAAAATGCACTTTAGATGTCATGCCATTAATGAATGTTGGAGGTGAAGATGGCCCTTCAAACACCTCTACTCCACATGATGATAGAGAGGACGGTGGAATCGATGGTAATAGTTGCTATCCTGGATCCATGCGTGTGGTTAGCAAGGGATCAATGCCTATTAGCTTCTTGGTGGACGTTGATTGTATTCCAATCAAGATACTGAATATTACAGGTATTATTCAATGTATTATGTGTTTTTTATTCATGTAATTCAAAGCCACCATAACTCAAACTAGTTTTAATTAATGATCATATGTTTTTTGCAGGAGATAATGTCTTCTATAAGAACCTGCATGAAAAGGCATTGGAGACTTTTGGGCCCACCATTCGTACAAGGTTGAATGCCCAAAATGAAAAATTGAAAGATGATTTGATGAAACACATGGTCAACTTGTTTGATGAAACATTCAACAAAAAGGGTGTCACTGCAGTAGCTGGGTTAAATTTGAAATATGTCAGGGAAGATTATAGGGACAATCTGTCAAAAAACCACAGACATGGGCATCCTCCTATGGTTCTAGAGAAGGATTGGAAGGAACTCATCCATGAAGAAAAGGAGAAGGAATTGAGAAAACAAGGAAAGACTAAGCCAAGCGGTCCAAGAAGGTATGGCACATATCATATTTTTTTTAACTTTTAAATATATTCAAGTTGCACTATCTAACATATTTGCAACCTTTCATAGACTCTCTGACACATCTAAAGCAACAAAGGCACGATTGGAAAAACATGGGCAGCAAAAAATGGGACAAGGTGGATATCAAAAGCTAAGGGCACGAATTGTAAGGATCATTTGATCATTATTTGTGGTCAACAATAAAAAAAAATTATAACTGTATTTAACAATTAATTGATTTATCACAAGCACTTTACATGGTGTTATGCATTGTAGGGAAATTCTTTTCAAGAGGAATCCATTGATGAAGACTTGAAACTCGGCTTCAAGTTTAGTTTTCAGCATGTGTTGGAACATCGAAAAAGCTTGGGGCAAACCCCAGTTTCCCCATTATTCACTCAGAGGTAAATAAAATCAGTATGGACATCATTATAATGAGCTTGCGTAATCTATCCATGAATGATTACATTGAAAAATGAATGTCTTTTTCTTTTCTTTTCAGGGTGACACCTACAAAAGCAACGAGGGTAGCGGTACCGAACCGGTACCACATGATGGTGGTGAGATGCCTATCCATTTAGGTATGCATGCTATAAAAAATATGTATTCAATATGATTTTAAATACATAATTGATATTTTTCTATGAATGGAAGAGCCAACGAACACTCCAGTTGACTCGGCTACTCAAGGAAAAGAGGAACAAATGGTAGAGCCAATGAACATTCTAGTTGACTTGGCTACTCGACCAGGAGGTAAATATCATTGTAATGAAATTGAAAATAATGAAAAAAATATATCAATAATAACTTTTCACTTATATCTATATAACTGTCTTGTTTTTTGTAGATGATGCCCTTGTCTATCCACCTCCACCCCCTCCTAATCGACGTACTAGAAGTATGGTGTAGGGGTGCATATCCACACAATCAACGAAAAAAGAGGGTACAACAAATACAATGGGGCAAGACACCAAAGATGAAGTCCCCCTCTTAGAATTTATGAGAAAAAAACAGAAACATAGAAAAATGTAGTTGTAAACATCTAGTATTTTGTATTTGACTGAGTGAAGGCATGAACTATTTTCAGTTTTGTAACAAGTTTATTAAACTAGTCGTTGCATGGTGATATTTTAGAATTAAGGTTTCACATCTATATGTTACTGCGTGGATCATATTTCTAAATATGTGTGACCTCTTTAGATGACTATGGTTATCCTCAAGGGACTGGCAACCCCTTCCTAAGTTAACCTGAGGAATATGAGATGACCATATAGTTTAGAATTGTTTTACTTCTATTACTGCTTTTGTTTTCAAAACTTTAATAATTTATGTACCTCTATGTTTGATAGTACTGTTCTCATTAGAACAATTAATATTATTATGTTTGTGCTTTTTGAAATTTTCCTGGGAAATGTTTGTTCACTTTGTTGCATAGATTATTATTTAATATGTGTGACATCTTCCAATGAATATGGTTATCGTCAAGGGGTTGGCCACCCCTTGCTGAGTTAACCCGAGGAAGATGAGATGACCACATGACCTTCCTTATCATGGGATGATGATTATGAGCTTCCTCTCCTACACAACAATGAGACACATGAGACATATGACCACATATAGTTTAGAAGGTCGGGTAACCTATCTTTGACAATGAGTTGATGTGCATGAGCCTAGTATGACGTCGTGTTGCTTTATTATAATCAATTGACTTGCATGTTTAATTTATGTGATGTTTAGCCTTGCATGTTACTTATATGTGATTTTTATCCTTGCATGTTTAGCTTGGCATGGTTCATGACGCTTGGTTCATAATGGTTACTTGACTTGCATGTTTACTTGTATGGGATGATATTTTTTAGGGTCTTTTCCAATTCAACATTATCTCCTTTAACCTATATGTTGGTGTAGTTGAGTATCATGAAACTAACCTAATGCTAAGAGGTTGAAGTCTGAGGATAAGGGAGGTCTGCCCCAACATATGAATAAATTTTCTTTTTCATTAGTCATTTCAGCATTGCAAATGATAATGTGACATGTCCACAATAATGAATTAGTTTTTCTTCTCAGTGTCAATGGGAAAGTTGTAGTTTCCATATTCAAATGAAACTCAAAATAGCAGTGCAATTATTGAACTTCTATAATTCCTTATATTGCTTATAATATGTTTATTTGTATATGACTAACTGAAATATTCGTACATTCCAAGCTATGCATGACTATAATGGATTTGCATTTGTACATGTTGGATACATTGTGACTTCATGCTTATTAAATCAGAATCATGACTTCTTAGGGTTGAACATTGACTCAAAACTGTTGGTTTATTGCTTATTCCAGTCAAATGCATTCCTAGAACCTCCTTAAGAATGTTGTACATGCTTCAAAAACCACCAGAACTTGTCAAAGCATGTTATTTATGTTGTTTGTCACTGTTTTAGGGTTGTTTTGACACTTAGCACTCCTTTGTATTGATACTTCTGTATTACACAATCCTATTGACCTAGTTTTGGTCATTCATAGGACTTTAATAAACTTATCTTATCTTATTTGTCGTAAGCCTTGTTGCACAATTTTGCTTCACTATGTTCTGAATAGGATTGGGTGAAGGTGTTGTAGAGGTAATACCGTAATTGTTTTGTTGTACCTTATCATGGTCAAGTATTTTTGTTGTCAATATTCCAAGCCCAATTGTGTTTGAGACTTTGAGTGGGGTGGGATGATGGGAGATGTGATATCTTTAGAATTTTTATAAGACATGTTGTAGTAATGTTGTTTGTTGCAAGAAGATATTATTAAGGGATGGTTTTGAGATAATGCCACCTTCATATTTTCTCCAAGTTATGTTTAAAGGAAGATGTGAAAATATGTGATGTAAGCACAACTTGAGGGGTTTATTGGACCTTTAAGACTGATTTATATATGGTTAAATCAAATTAATGGTTATTGCAACTTCACCCTTTGGGGTCTTAGGGTTAAACACTAAAACTATATATTGTTGAGGCTCTAGCCTCATTTGATGCACATATTTCACACACAACACATTTTTATCTTTGGAATCTTCTTACAAAGATGTGCTTCATTGTTTAAAGGTGTTCTTAAACACCACTATCTCACTTGGTTACTATGGGCTCTCTTACCCTGTTAAGATGTCAATATGAACCCATGGTAATTGCTTGATATGCTGGTGTTAAAAAATGTATTTAAACAAGGAAGAAGATCTTTATAAGAAGATCCAAAAGAGAAAATGAATATTTGAAGGAAAAATTCATGGCATCCCCTCTTTCCTTTGAATATCTAGATGGAGGATAGCATCAATCACTACCTGAAAGAGCCACTAACCTTAAGGGACTCATTCCTTCAAAGAATGGCCAATATAATTGAGTTAATCCTTGGGGATGAATACACACACCCAAACACACTAACTTCAAGGGACTCGAGCGGATTGGAACTTATGGCCTTCCCATTTGAAACATGCCTTTCAAGGATGATCCAACCAATTGGGCTATAATTTATGCATGCCTGCTATTATAATTGATGTTTTGTCTTTCAACTCTACTTTTTAAATATTCAGCTACACCTTTTTCTTGGGAGCCATTGCTTCTTGATATTTCTATTCATTCTCATGCAACTAGATCCTTTCTACTTGCAATGGACATTTTAAGTTACTGACAACTGATGTGTGCTTATTAGCCTGTTTCAGCTAGTAGTAATTGCTTTCATTATGGAGGTCTCTTGGGAAACAACCTCATCAAGTGTCCTCATTCCAACTAGACTACATATTGAATGCCATGGTATGTAAATGTACTTCATCTGGAGCATATTAATGAAGTTTTTAGCTATCAAAACTTTGTGCAATTTGCAGATTTGATTTTCAGGCATAGATGTTATTCCTGCATTGTTATTTACTGCTATATGTCTTAATGATTTCATATAAGTGAAAGGACAATTGTGAAGTGATTTCACATAATCATTGAGGAGTATAAGGGATTTTTTGCTACTTCTATACTTATTGGTTTACTTCTGTTATAAGTGCTATAAAAGTGGATTTTCAGATCTGGTCTATGTGTGATGAGTTTCCTAGAGTTCTAGAACTTAATCAAGTTTTTTGGTATCTTTTCTCCTCGGATAGCCTAGAAGTTTGGATTGTTTGAAAGTGAAATATTGTACTCTTCTCGCTGTTGTTTCATACACTATTTCATAACTTCCCTAAGGATGAAAATTCATAGGGTTTAGATATGGGAAACCTCTAATAAAAAAGGTGAAATTCTGTTTTTCATTAACTTCCTTATTATAGAAAATTTTCAATAGTGTTCCCACAGGATCATGCTACCAAGCCTTATCAACCCTAGTCACTACCCAAAGGATATCAGAAACCAACAAATCATCCCTTTTATAGTTATTGATGACTCCAATGTGGAGACTACCTCTCGATCCCATTACATGTCCTCGGCATCTAGCTCCAGCGCCTCTTCACATCCTCTATTTTATTCAACACCTAGATTTCAGTTTTTAAAATCTATCTCGTACCTACACCTCTTTTTATATTCTCTTTTAGCTAAACACATAGAGTTTATCTAGATATCTAGATCTATATTTTTATCTATTTATTTCTCTTATATAGCATTGATATAGGATTTTCTTTCATACTCCCACTTTGTACATTTACTGGATGTACTCCTTTATTCCCAACTCTCCCTAACTGACTATGGAAAAGGGGAAGAAAGAATACTCAATTTGTCATGCATTGCATGCCTTCCAGTTGTATTTGCTTGATGTTTGATTGAGCTTTTAATGGCATAAAAGCTACTATTTGGTGGGATTATAGTGGCATAAATGTTGTTGTTTGCCTCAAGAAACATCACCAATAATTATTAGAATGAAATTAAATAGAAGTGAAGTTATTTCTTCCTACAATCCATGGGAGGATGAATTTGATCATTTTCCTATAATAATATCAACAGAAGTTACTAACATTAAATTCATATCTCAGCTTGCTGTTTCATGAAGTTTAATGACAAAACTGCTTTTCCCGGTGGTTGAACTACTGCATAAACCTTCACTCCACAACCACTGTGCATGTGAATGCTGTTGTTTACCACTTTCATGCATAGGAAACTGCTAAATATTCACTTCTTGTAGCTGATGTTTTTAGAGGTAAATTAACCCCCAGGAATTCATCTTGAAGGAAATATTCTAAGAACTCTCAGAAACTACTATAAATAATGTCTGAGCACTGATTTTTATGTGGAATACTTCTGGTGTTTATCTATTCCTTACATTCATTCCCAAACATGAAATTCTCTTTATAATGATCTTGGTATATATGTTAGAACACGACCTCCTCTGACTTGTACACTGTACTAGTACCACAAATCCTTCCCTTGAATTGAATGAAGTCATGCATTATGAAAGATATCTCTCTATTGCATAAAAAAACATGTCATAATAATCATTCCAACAAACATACTTTTGGAAAATAAAAGTACAAGCATATCAAACAAAACTTGGCAATACAAATGGGAGGTCGGATTAGTATTCAATCTTGACGAGATTAGCATGAGTAAATTCAATGTGGGATATTTTATTGGATTAGTAATCTTAGTAACAATTCTTTCCTGTGCATGTAAATATAGGTCAAAATGATTAGACTAAGCTTTTCAAGCATGGTAGAACAACATATTGATCAAAGGATTTTCTACTTTGTAGAACTAGGGAAGACTGAGTGTGTGTTGTCAAATGAATTGGAAATTTGGCTTACCAAAAAAAAATATAGCAAGTCGAATTAAGGCTTACGACACATTCCTCATGAAAATACATCAACAAAGATACGGAGTCAAATGATGGCTTGTATTTGACAAAGAGGGTAAGACGACGGAGGTATTTGAAAAGTCAAACTAGCAAGAGAAAGGGTTTTAGGATAAGGCCATTAGGATCTTGTTACCACCTATGTTGCATGGATTCAAACAAAGTAACTTCCTGTTCGTAGAGTTATTCAGTGGTGTCCAACATTATTTGACTTCTCTTCAAGTAGAACTAAGAGAATATCCATAAATCCAACAACCTGAAATAAGATGGGTTGCATGATTGGTATGATTATTCTAGGATTTAATGGATTAATTAATTGTTGCCAGCCTAGCACTGAAATCTAATGACATATTTGAGAAAGGATGTTTTCTTCCCTTCAGTGATGTGTTGATCTTTACTATCTTGAGAATGCAAAAAACCTTGTATGAGGTGTGGCTACAGCCTTTATTATAGAATTTAATGGCTTAATTAGTTGCTCCTAGCCTAGTACTGAAAGCTAATGATAGATTTGAGAAAGGATGTTTTCTTCCCTTCATTGATGTGTTGATATTTACTAGCATGAGCATGCAAACAACCTTGTATGAGGTGTGGATGCAACTTGAAGGTATTCATTGTTGTTCAAGAGTCCTTTGGGTTTGAAAGGGGATTTATGTTTCAAGCATCATTGATGAAAGAAGTGGTAGTTATTTTTATCACAAGATGTTCAAAGGGATTCGATTCAACTATCTCACATTTTTTTTTCATATCTATTTGAAAGAACAGTGCAGTAGTAGGTTCTTCAAACTCTAGATGTAGCAGTGAAAATTTAAATATGGATGGGAGGAAACGATACATTGAATGAACCTTGCATGAATTAACTTGTTGTTCCATAAACATTGACCTCGATCTAGTCATCTCCTACTGGGATAACTCTTCTCAACAGCTTAGAACTTTCACCCTTAATGGTATTTCAAAAAATATTTCCCAATTTCCAGGAAATATCACATGTATTGAAATCTCACAAGATGCAAAGCATGGAAGTGCATATTCAGTCTTCTGAGACAAAAAGGTATCAATACCTAGTGGGAAGAAATAATATTTTGACTCCTCAATATTCAATTGAAAATGTGGATGGGAATGCACAGAATATAACAGTCATTGTTCCTGTCCCTTCTATTTGTCTTCTAGACTTTAATTCATTGAATATTATACATGTTTTGGAGCTAATTCAAGGCTAATATGTCACAACTAATACCAATTTAGTTATTTATATTCACGATAGGAACTTGCTCGCTTACACAGGTTCAATGTTGACTGTCAAGGTTGTAGGTCAAATTCTTTGGCTTGGTTGGGTAGAGTTGTGGTCTATTTAGGTCTGTCCCCTTCATACAGTATGACTCTCCTATATACAAATCTAGAATCCTATGCTTGGAAAGAAACGGTAAGTGTCATTTATGGCCCACAAAAAGTATTCTTTGAGATATCTCTTGCATCATGTTATCATAGTTTACCAGCAATGTGGATCTCCATAATCGTATGCTAATAAAAAATACAAGCATGAATACTGTGGACAAATTATTCCTCAATTTCTCCACTGATAGATCACGATCAATCATTTTTTGAAAAAGGCTACAACTGAAATTTAGGCTGCTCGACATCAAGATCCAAGACCGAAGTATCAGTTAAGGGAAAGAAGAAAGCTATCAAATGACTAGGATTCGCAATGGTGTGTCTGTGTAAGACCAATTACAATGATGAATCTTCCTTCATGCAGTCATGATTCCTAATTCAGGTGATGCATCACTTTGTGGATGTCGATCGATCCACATATCGATGCAAACAGAGCCCATCCCAAACAACAGTTTCAGGGTAGAAATTTGGAAACCAATACACCCATCAGTTACAATATAATCAAATGTTTTTATAATTTATTTGTTTTGTTTGATTGTGAGAAAAATATAGCAGGTATACACTTTATTTTACAATAAAAAATACCCATCAAAACCCACCACTGTATGGTCTGAAGGATAATAAGTTACTTGTTTATGGAATGTAAACGTACTTTGTCCCAAGTACCATGTATGGAATTTTGAAATTATGTTTTTCTTATTTGAAAGAATATAATATTTAAATGTAACTGTAAAATTGAATTCTATCATTTACCATCACATTTATCAGTTCAGAGATTGAAAAAGATCTCACCTTTATTAGTTTACCGGTGTTAAAGTTACTTTGATGTAAAATCTATGCCATCCAAGTTAAGTTGGGAATTAGGTTGAGTGCGAGGAGCAACAAAAAGTGTTTATATTTCCACCCTCACAAATAAGATTTGTACGAATTCAAGGATGGGGTGGCATTGGATTTGACAATGACTTTGCTGAGTGGTTGGAAGCTTGGACACATGATTGTGGAATCAATAGAGGGAGGAAACAGGGGGATATTAGGAGAAGTTTGTCCAGCTGCGAGGGATGCCATTTTTTCATGTATTCTCACACTCTTGCTTTTAACCTCATTGAGGGTCTCAATGGCCAAGTTGGATTGGTGTTTAACATATTTATCAACACCCTTGCAAATATCAATTTATGGCAAGGAATTTGGGTAAGGTTGTATTTTAGTCTATGTATGCTTCCACTACAAGTATACAGGTAATATGGAAAAATTTAGATCTATGATCAGCTGTTCCTGGAATATTTTGATAGTAAATTGAAGAAAAGTCTTTCTCCCTTGTATTTTTCATTGTTTAAGAAGGATACAGGTGTTTGGAAAAAGGGGTTGTTGTTGTTTGGGAAGAAAAGTGGACAAGAAAAGGCCATGTTGCTAACATCCTTGAAAGTTGAACATGAAAAACCAACAGCAAGGAACCCACCCCCCCCCAAATAATAGTTTAACTACCCAAAATTGCATAAAAAACCCCTAAAAATGGTGACTATTTAACAACAATTAATAGCAGAAAATAAAGATGGAAAAAAATTATAGAGGTACCTCAGAGCATCAAACAATGCTGTAACAGTCCTCTGTAACTAGTATGAAGTTCGTGGAGTCAAAATAATTCCACTATTTTTATGCCCTAGATGTAACAATGCAACCTCCTTTTGGTCTGTTTCACACAAGAAAGTCACTCAACAGGGATAAAAATGACCAAAATTGCATTGGATGAGGGTTTTTGTAGGTCTTTGAGATGAGTTGGACTCAGTTGAATGAGTCATACTTGAAACCATGATTCAAACTCCCATTGTCCAAGTAAAACTTTCATTGACCGAGTCAAACTTAATTAACATTTGAGTTTGTCTTGGACAAGTTGGAAAACCCATTTTTGGGGCGATTTGTTTCGAGTGTGGAAAATGGTGGGTTTAAGTTGCAAGCCTTGTAACATTGGTAAGAATAAACCAGGTCATTATTTCAAAAAACTATTGCTACAAGATGAGGAAACTATACAAGATAACCATATTTAATTTGGATCAACCATTGTACTAAAAATATATTGCATGTCAATCTTGAAAACCTTTAAATTATATAGCCAGAAATCCTTTTGATGTAATACGTACCAATTGGATGTTACATAGTGTTATGTTTCATAAAGTCAGTTGGATAGTTTAAAAATGATGTTATAAATGTTCCAATAGAATTCTGTCATGATATATTGTGATTCATGAAGTATTAGCTCATGGAGACATTTGAATACCCAGTGTTGTCACTTGAGAAGGACTCATGATGAATTGTGCTGAAGTTCCCATAACTTTAGGACACCCAATTCTATGAAATTTTGATTATTTTAAGGGTCCTTGATTTAACAAGATATAGCCAAAAGATCATGTGTTTTGGCCATTAAATTTTTTGTTGAAAAGGAAATTTTAAAGAACTAAATAACAAACTATTAAATGACACTCTAAATCAAAGAGTTGTAAACTTGTATATGTGTTGATGGTAAGATGATTTTCCTTCAAACAACAATTAGAGTAGTCAATCATTTTGATATTTTTTGAGATATTTTATTTGAATTGTAGAAAATCTAAAATGGTCAAATAGAAAAATACCATGTAACTTAGATAGTGTGGAAAGGAAGAGTCTCGATCATTTAGTTGTTAGTATTACCGAGATAATAAGTAGGAGGAGCCTTTAATGTATGTCATTGGGTAGTGTATTTTTAAGATGTGTGGTATAATAGGAGGATCCTTTAATGTATGTCATTGTGTAGTATATTTTTAAGATTTGTGGTATTGTGAGGAGCAATTTTAGTTGTAAGACAATATTATAAGGGATCTATAGGAGGCATGTTGCATGAATTCAATAAAAGGAGGGGCACCACACTACATTGTGGATAATGGTAGTAAATCCTATCTGTGTAGGAGGATGGCCTCCGGAGGCCCTTTCAAAAGGAGACTTATTTAATGAGAAATGTCCACCAATAGACAGCAAAGCCCCAACGGATGTCCACGAGGAAACTTAGCCCACCAAATATACCCACCGAGCGATTTCCAAATCCCCTTAAAAATGGTTCACTTCCTAAGGATGTCCACATAGAAATACCCATGGCTTCTTTAAGGAAAGATCCCTCCAAGCAATGTCCACATGATAACTTCCAAAGCTTCTAGGGCTTCCTCAAATGGAATTTTTCCATAATGCAACCACAAGACACCTTCAACAAGAGTGGTCCCTGACAAAGAGGTCCAAGCATCCAAGAGAGGTCTCCAAGATGAATAGGCCTTCATGATATCCTTAAGTCAAGTAATAAATGTGTAAGAATAGGCCCAATGGACCCCAAATGAAGCCACCAAGGGGGACATCATCCACAAAATCCATGCAATAGTAGCTCCAATAGTGCTTTCCAAAGGGTAAAACTCAAGATTAGGGCTCCAAGGAGTGTGATAAATCACATAGATCACTCACTATAAATCAAGTGGATAGAACACTAGCCAATGATTTGATGTAAAATTTTTGTAGTGAGTAGACAAGGGAAACTCTTTGCATAAACTAACAGCTCAAGATTTATCTCATGGACAGAATGCTTCAAGAACATAGGGATATTGATTTTTGGCCAAAGATCGATAGTTTTACATGCAGATTGAAAGTTCCCTAATAGTCCTCCTTGACCTACTAAGACAAGGCTCCAAAATATCCATATTTATGACTAAGAATAATCTCTTTACATCATTGACTGCGACATTTAATTCTTCTTAATATACTGTTGCACAGGGCATTACCATATCTGGTCCCTTATCAAGCTGTTTGGTACTTTAGTCTTTAGATTATGAAGAAAAACACAGATATATCACATTTTCTCAGTTTGGTACCTTAGAATTGATTTTTATATTCTTGTGTAATTGTCCAGTCCATATTATAGTTGTATGGGTACATCTATTCCCCCCATGTCGTACTCGTACCCACCATACCCACATATTGATGGTTTCCTTCTTTACAATGAATTTCATGTCCTTAAAAAATATTTCATCCTTTTAAAGTCGAAACCATATCAATATCCACATCCAGAAATATGCTTTCAACATAAATCCATATGAATCTAGGCTATACATTTTCTCTTCTCTTTCACCAATATTGTTCTGTAAGTAAAACCTGAATTGGCTGTAAAATTTCAATAGTTTGGGGAAATTAGATATATTGGAAGAATATTGTTTTTTAGCTTAGAAACCAGTGTTATTATAATAGGCTGAGTCAAACTAATTCCAATTTTTTGGTCAAAATGTTCTGAGAGGCTAAATCAACAATTGACTTGGTCATGTCACACCCTAATTTGTTTCCTCGACTGAGGCAGACTGACTCAGCATAGTTAGTGTCAGGAATATGTGTTTTCCTGCTAGTGGGTCATAGAAAAACAATCTAAAGAAAAGAAAAAAAGAAAAAATAATAGCCTACCTAAACCCTAAACCTACATTCCAAAAATCCTTCCTTATGTTTCTTATCTCATTTCACTTCTCTAAACTTACATTCGACTGCTTAGACTCTGCAACTGAAAAAAACCCTGCCTAGAAGCCTCTTGCTGGACCTGATTTGGCACTGGGTTAGAAAAATTCAAAGGGGGGTCGCTCTGTGATTTATGTCTACTCAATCTATTTAGAGCCTAAACTTTTATGTATTATGTCCCAGGATATCAATTAATTTTCAGAACTATAATTTTATGTCTCTTAGAAATTATACTTGTGTATCTTGGTGTGATTTTTCCTATATGCACCCTTACATGTAATATACATCAACAAATTCTTGATATTTAGTGTCTAAGTTTTCATATTTACATTGATGTGTATGGACATTTTTTGGGATTAAATTTTGAATATTTTTACGTATATTTTAATCTTACTGAGTTGAAGGTTGGTTGAATCCAAGTCTAATTACTTTGTTAGAAACACAAAAATAGTGTCCCTTGAATAGTATTGAAAAAAGTATATAATAAGATAATATAAGATAATTTTATTAGTCCAACAAATGACCACAAAAGTAGGTCAATGGGTATATTGTCATATTATCAGTCTAACCTCTAATATATCCTCAGCCCTCTCAGCTGGAACTCTCACTCTTCCTCTAACCAAGGCTCCATATATATATAAAAGAATATATATTCCTCATGAGAAATAGTTCCCGTATTCCTTTACATCTCTCAACATAATACCTATGAGTCATCATATCGGATTGTTTATAAACAAACATATTCTAATGACTGAAGTCATGATAATCCCTTCGTCTCCTCCACGTAACCTGAATATTTGTTAATATGATTGCATTTGACAAAGCCTTCAACTTGTTTCTTTGACCAAGGATCTCATCTGACACTTGTTGAGAACATCTTCTAATTTCAAATAAAGGTTAATAACCTCCTCCATATCTCTTGGCTTGTTTAACAGGCCACATATTTGTGCCTTTCAAGGATTGCCATATGGCTCTATTTTCTTGAGTCTCTCTGATTTATTATATCAAAATTGCCTCTTCAAAATGTTTTAAATCATTTAATGACTAGATTGAAAAATCTACGAATGTAAATGCAAAAATTGCATGCATCCTTATTTGGGAATTGAATAAAAAGAGCAGAAGAGATCTGTAAACGCTCTTAGATCTCTTAAGAAATTTAGGAATAATCTATATAACAACTATAGGAGGCTGAATAAGAAATCAATGGACAATAAGTATTACATGATCAACAAAATTTGAGGTTTTGATAATTAGTGAACATGGTCGTGAAGGCAGTGATGACCTAAAACCCAATAAAAGTGAATTTTAATGGCCAATGGGAAAGCAATACTCAACAAAGAATTCCAAAACACAGTAGTTGATGAAGATACTGCTAACTCCCTGATGATTTTCTCTACCTTTGTTGTCACTTCATTAATGCCTCCAACCATGTAAAATGACTACTCAGGAAAATCATCATATTTACCTTCTAAAACACCCTAGAAACTAATAATGCTCTCTTTTAGGTCAACATATTTTCCTAGAGAAACAGTAAAAACTTCAGCAACATGGAAGGGTTGGCTCTGGAATCACTGAATCTTTCTGGCCCGGGACACAGTTAGTTTATCATCTTCACTTAGTTCATCCATACCTAAAATTGCAATAAAGAATATATGCGATTATTGAATTGTGCCCCCTTTGACTGTGAGTTTGCGGCAACTGCTCTTAGAGAAATGGTGTTGAAATAAAGTAAAGATTCAATATGAATGATTTCCAGGTTGAGTGTGTCCCCTCTCATACATTTCCTATTGGCACTAGGGGAATTTAAACAATTAACTTAATATTATACAACTGGATGAATAGAATATGCTCTGGAACCTGGTGGCAACAAAGTTCAACTATCGAGAAACAATCTTTTATTCAACTAGCCTCTACTCTCCAAACGTAATCACCATTGATCACCAAGTTATAATTCTTCTGTGAGTAGGGTTACTCAAATGAAACAAGACGAGAATTTCCTTGGCTACCAAACATCTACAGTTAAAAATATAATAAGAGCGGATTGAGTCATTCAACTTCTTTGTCCCCAATATTCTCCATATACCATCAACCATCCAAACAATCATCGAAATTGTGAAACCAATCCGTATGCCAATGAATCCCCAATATGGAGACAATATCAATAAGCATAGAATGGTAAAATTGATACAAATACCATTGAATATGCTGCATAGGAAAAGTCAAAGGCCCCAAAGTTAATTCCATCAAAAACAAATGCCATAGTGTTGAGTGGTTGGGTAGTAGCAACAAAAGGAATACCGATACTCATCATCTTCAATACATTCACATCATTAGTGAACGATTTGGACAACATGTGCAAGTTCCCACCAAGTACCACTATAAGGAAGATTCCAAGAACCATCCCCATATGTAATGTTCGGGAAGCTGTATTCTTTTCTTTATCATAGTCACCCTTTTCTGGAGATGCATAATAAAGAATAATATGATATAATTGATTTAAATTTGATGGTGTACTCCCATGAGATTTATAATTTTGCATGCAAAGGCAGCCGTCCAAAATACTGGATGACTAGAATGCTCATAATCTTGGAGAAAAGGCTAATAAGCACTCTGGCAGTAAGAAATGAGGTGGTGGTTCATGTGCTTTAGTGAAAATTTTTGTTCTAACATGATAACATATCAAATTGTTTCTTTCATAATAGTTTTAAGGTGGTGGTTCATATTCCATTTCCACCATTATCTTATTTCCTTCACAATAATAAACTTGCCTAAAGTTATGATGTGTTTATGGATAATTTTTCTTAGGTCTATTTGTATGATAGAGTTGACCTTACTTATAGTAACTTGTGCAACTTTAACTTCAATGTATTATGAATGATGTAAACCTAGTAGCCCACACTATTTTAGCAGCGACGGACATACCTGTTACGTGCGATGAACTTACTATACTAGTGACGGAAAGTTTCATCGCTAGTATAGCAATTTCGTTATTTTTTTAAAATATTGCCGTCCATTGCTATAGAGACAACCTCTTCATCGTTAAATCAAGGAAAAATACATCGCAAACACTTACTTAAAAAAAAAACTTGCCTCCCATCGCTATAGCGATGCACACCTCGCCGCTAGACACACGTCGTAGCGTCGCTAAACCAACGAAATTTCCATCACAAAAAGTTTCTTTTTAAAAAAAAAACATGATGCTCGTCGTTATACCCACACAAATTTATTAATTCATGTGGCTAAAGCAACGCACATGTCATCGCAAAAGTATTTTTTTGAAATTTTTTTGTCTTTACGTCGCTATAGCAACGCATAGTTCGTCACAACACCCATGATATACCATGATATTTCGTTGCTAAAGTGACTAACGATTATTCACAATGACTTTGATTTTTTTTTTAAACCTTAATTTCCATCGCTATAGTGATGACCCTTAACGTTTTCTTTGGTAAATTATCGTCGCAATTGCGAGAAAGGTTTAAAACATTGCTATAACGATGAAAGTTTTTCCATGAAAATAAGGGGTCGTTTTTGTCGCTATAGAAACCCAAAATTGTTTCAAAAGCAACGAAAGTCCGTGGGAAAAATGTCCACATGTACTAGTGTAGGGTCACTGCGCATAACTTCAACTCATCAATATCTTGCTGGGAACTCTCACTTGATCGGAAAGAGGGAATTATTCATTATCCAGGAACTTATCCATAAAATGCAAGTACATCTCTTGGTTTAGTGGCTGACATATTATCTTTCTTTAATTGCACATTATCAATGAAAAAAACCCTTAATAGAAAGCAGGAAAAATCACTAGATCGATTTGCACTAGGAATATTCAAATTCAACAATCTGGGTTTTTCCACCCATCTAAAAAAAATTGTCTCCCTCTTAGGTGTAAGTATTGGGCTCCATTTTCCCATCTTTTGGCATTGATCCTTAGAGAGAAAGTGCTCCTCTTAGTTTGACAACTAGTTCCCTGTGTATTTTTTCTGGTTTTTGCTTGGATTTTTTCATACTATTGAATATACCATCCAAGTAAGTGTGTTGAAAGCCTTAGTTCTTCGATTCAACCTTGTTTTGGAAATTTTCCATTTCTCTACTTAAATCTGCCCAGGGTATCGGGTTTGATCATTTGAACAAACACACTAATCTGATATCAATCATAAATCCCATAAGTCATTGTGTTATCTTTATTGAGTAACATTACCAACATTTGTAAACACAACTAGTCAAGAACTCCTTAATTTGTGGTTTATCCCTTAAATATAGGGTTTCAAGCATTCAACTTACATATTTTCCTTTAGGTTTTGATATGGTTACTTTCTTTAGGTCTATCCTTTCAGGATAGGTCTTGGTCTCCCCCATTGTCACTTTGTCTTCTTTAGTGGCATAAAGTGAAGGAAATACTAACCAACGTGAAAACCTTCCATCTCTTGGGGGTTAGGGATTTTGTGGGTCGTAGCTTTGGTTGTTTGTCTCCTCTACCATCCTGTATAGGATTAATCTATGGGAAAACTACAAGATCTATGATAATATTTTTGGCACTATTACCGAGGAAGGTAGATTCTTACCTTGGTTCGACATTTATCTTAATTTCTACTCCCATTCTTTGCCAACATTTTTGGTGTTGGGAAGTAGAGGCTTATTTACCTTCGATGTCTGTGAATGCATTTAATATTTCATCATTCATATCACATCCGGTATCAACCTAGTGATTATTGAATTGGTTAAATTTTCACAATCACTACATTTTATTACTCACCTCTTCTATGACATTATCCATTGGTGAACAAGGCAATTTGTTCACATGGTGACTCCACAACACGACTCTACTAGGAATCAAATCCACCAATCACAATGAACTCGAATTTATTCCTCTGGTATTTCAAATAAATAAAGGAAAACCCATCCAATATTAAAAAGCAACTTTTATTCTTCTTTGACTTCTCTCAATTCTATGAGGCACCTCATCCTATGCCAAAATAATAAAGTGAAGGGTTTCCTCGTTTCTATGCAAATGCAATTGAATCAATTGAAAGTCACTTGGATTATTTTTAGTGTTTTATGGAATCCCTGGGTGAAAAGGATAAATATTTCTATATGCAAGCCCTAGGTGAATCCTCAGGAGGAAATGTTGTTTCTAGAAATTATCACCTCCTGCAGATAGTTGTTGTTTCCCTAGATATGAATGGTACGAATCTAGAAAAAATGAGTGATAACAAGGATAGGAACTTCCCCTATAGTTTTCATATATATGGAATGAGTCTTTGATCTATTCTACAGTGTGATGTATCATCTTTCCATGGTGTTAGATCTCCACATATGTACCTGCAATGAACACATCAAACAACAAGCAAGATCAAAAGTACCAAAAAATGATCTACAATTCTATATCAGTGACTAAGTAATCCAATAATAAAATGAGTGATTAGAATGCAATACATTTTATGGGAAATAAACCATCATTGAATTAAGATGAGGAAGGGATATTACAACCATTTTCCTTAGTGTTGTAATGCCTCCTCACATTCCATGTATTGTCCCCAAATATCCAACTTTACTTCTCTATGCTCACCCTATATTTGGCCAGAATCTTAGTGCAATAACATACCTTTTCTCCTCCTAACCCATGGAGGATGAGATAGTACTTATAGCCCTTGGGAGGATAGGGATGGTTGAGAAAATGGTGGATGAGGTCGGAGGGAGATCCTACTAGGGGGGATATCAATTCTAACTGGTCAACAACAGTAGGGATGAGGGTGCCATGAAGCTTTCCTTCAAGAAGATTCGTGAATCTTCTCTTTTTCCTTTTGAAACTTGAGCACCGCTCTTTCGCAGTGTAGACAGAGCGTTACCAATGAGGAACTGCTTATTGATCAAAGGGTAAATCTAGTGGCACCACTCATTTTCAAGAGACAAGAGGTGTCTTGAAGAGGGTAATGCCTATTTCAAAAAGGGCATAAGAGGTGGTGGACTTAGGTATGAAAAATAGGAGTCTGGGCCAATTTCCAAATTCACATTTTGGGGATTGAAGACAATTTATGATGATTTGGGTCTTAAAACATGATGATGACGAGAATTATGTGTCACTGAATCCCTTCAAATAATGAGGCTAGAGGGATATGATAGGCCATATTTTTCTAAGAGAAAGGTTATCACTTTGAGGGAAGAAATCATTGGATCAGAGATCATCATGATTAACCTTGATTCTGCAATACATCATTACAGTTGAATCATATGAAAATGACTCATCATCATGGCTGTAGACCAATACAAGGCAGATCCATGAAAGAGATGAATAAACATGGCTACTAGCATACACCATAGATCCATACGAAGAAGAATCAAAATTGGACATATCTACCACACATACAATGTGGATCTCTGTCATACAAACACAAATTTGAGCATATCCATGACCATACAAATGTGGATCCATGCTAGGACTTATACAAAATAATCCATTACAACCTAGGGAAAGCAATGAGTGCTTAATAAATACCTAGGTGTTCGTCTCATCCTCCACAAAGTATGAATCTATCCATGTGATTACAATGTACTGACGTCGAATATGGTAGAAACCACTTGATTACCGGTTAATTATGAGAAGCATTAACAAGTGAAAGGGAGATCACCATTGATGTCGATGATTCCCAAGGTAACCTAGTACAATATACTGAGTTTGAATAGATGATCTACTGTTGAACACTTAGTCGAATCTCTCGATCAAAGGTCAATGATGTGAACCTATGTCGAAAGCGAGAGAATCTATCATTGATGCATACAGATCTCAAGGTACTAATTTGTTTCTAATACCAATTCATGGATGATAAGCTAAAGTTGACCGGAATAGTCTCGTCGAAGGAGGGCCATGATGAATCCCGCATCGATGACATGAAACGTGTACCAAAGTTATGGAATTTTGAGTATGATGTAACCATAGGACTGACTCAAAGGTAACCAACACAAAATTTTAAACTATGGATGCAAACTCTCACCATGACTTCCCTTTGAACATCGAGCGGCACAACCGAAGACTTGGCAGCATTAATAAGATCAGGAAGAAACCAAAACACAATGCATAGATGGATGATGAATTATTTGAAAGGGTCAAAGGAGTAACATGACTCATGAAATTGGATCGACTTGGAAGCAAGCTGAATACAAAATTGATAGAATGAAATGTAGACAAATGCCATGTTCAAAGGTGACTAATAACCATCATTTATTGCAAATGAGATAGTTCCCTCCCCTTAATTTTCCCATCATGATTGATGAGTTCCTATTTTTCATTTTTACGAGTTCAAAGAGGGTAACAAACACTCGCTGTAGATTATTCTAAGATAAGTCCATTCTCATATGTTTCTCAAACCTGAGAAAGGAGGGGTTCGTTCCCAAAATAGGGTCTCTCAGTGTTTACTTTAACGACTCCATTGGAAGTTAACACGGTATCATTCATGTTTAGAGAGTCTCAACGAAAACAAAAGAAGACTCCGAAGGGTCCTCGTTTGTATGATTTAGTCACTAGGGCCCGAAAAAGTATAAAATAATTCCTGAGAGAACTCTTCCAGACATGATTGGCTGGAGTATTCCTTTTTCATAGGTAGTCAATATGAACTAAAAAAGAGATAAACTACCATCTAAAAGATGGCTCTTTAAGTACTTTTACAAGCATGAAGAACACAAGTTCACTCGGAAAACTTTTCCCATTTAAAGAGTCTGAAAAGAGCTTAAAGAGGACTCTATTAGGGTTTCTTTTCACGATGAAAGGTTTAACAAGTCTGAAAAGAACCAAAAGTTGACTTGGAACTTTGGCACTGGGTTTAAAGAGAATGACCAAAATTTGGAAATTAATGCTCAACAAGTTTTTCCATTTTATAGAAGTGCAAAAAAGTAAAAAACAAACTCACTCATAAACAAATACTTTAACTTGCATCCCCTGAAAAAACCTTTTAAATGACTATTAGCTCTCCAAAATATTAAAAAATGAGTTTAAATGACTATATAAAAGAGTATTTTATTAAAAAGCATTAAAATTTATTAAAATAATAATAAAACCCACAAATATATCATATAAAAACCAAGGAAATAGTAAAAAACTTACCATTTTACTATTTACCAAGTTGGAGAGCCATTTTGGAGCTATTGGTGTGCATACTTTAGGTAAGGATTCCAAAGCCATCGACCATCCATTTTTCGATTCATCATTCTCAGGTAGGAGCTAAAATATGCCCAACATTTTGATAGTTGAATTTTCCCTTTTTAGTTAATTTTTTTGGGGTTTTGAGGTTTTTACCCTAGGGTAAAAAATGCTCAGTGGGTAACGCTCTTTCCCTTTGTAGGAAAGGTGATGCCCAAGCAAAACCACGTAATTTATGCCAATGAAGGCAGTTCCACTGCTCTATCTCAAAGGGACAGAGGCGGTGTCGTATATTTCTTTCAAAAACTCAACGACCAAGCCAAAAGAGTGCTTTTAAAGTATTTTCAATTGTTGGATATGTATTCTAATACCTCAAAATTGATTTTTGGTAGGTCATTTCAGAAAAAATGGTTGTGTAGGAGGAAATACAACACAAGGATGATGATTCCAAGGCTAGAGCAGATGTTGGCTCCATAGCTGATTTATAGGGATGTGGCCTCCTAAATTTCTTCCATGTTCTGAGCATGAGGTCTCATGTGAGACTATTGGAATATATTCCATGAATGTGGAGCCCAGAGAAATATTACTTTGAGGTGGGGGGCCACATTCTTACACTGGAAGTATAAGAAATATACTTCCTTATAGGTTTATCCAGGTGTGGGGCACCAATATCACTGACAGGTTCCCGAGGGGGAGATGTCATGACACAAGATATTATCAATTGTCACGATTTTCCAGGCACTTAGATGTCTGGGAAAAATATATCCATCAAGGAAGTGATGGATCTACCTCTTCGGATAGTAATTTTCACCATGCAGTGGGTTACAAGGAGACAAGGGGCTCATCAGGCTTCCCGAGCACACATGGTTTATGCCTTGGAGGCCATGGCACCCACGGTCTTTAATTGGACCAAGGCCTTACTGAGTGTATTCAAGGAACAACTGACTAAGTGTCAGTAGGGGGATTTGAAATAGTTTGTATACTACAGTATCTTAGCATATTTATTTTTCAAGCAGGTTCCTCATCTAAGGCCACAGGTGGGTTTGATCGAGCTGAAATCTCAAGACCCTGACATGTTGGGTTGGGTAGAGATCATGGCTTGCATTGGTGGTGGTAGATCCAAGGTCAAGTATGGGAGCACATTTTTCCATTGGTTGGAGGACCAAATCCTCATGGTTGAGGATTATGCGTATGATGGTACTGAATTTAGAGGTTAACCTAATCTACCCATACCAATTGGTGCCCAATGGGGCGATAATGGTAAGAAAAAGGCTCAAGACATTGATTATTTTTTGCATTTTATGTTTTTATAATTTTTATGAATGATAATGGGACTAAATGTTTTCATGGAGATGTAGGAGATGCACAGCCTAGGGTTTCATCCCCGATTGACAGGAAAGCGGGGGCCCTCTTTGTACACCATGGAGACAATGATTTGATCGAGTTGGAGGAAAACCTCAACCAGTTAACTCTTGACATTCCATACGCTTCCATAGATGAACTCCCTAGGAGGTATCCGATACATACAATTGGAGTATCGGGTCGATTCGGTTTCCTGCTACATAGGGTAGCGAGAGCTATCATGTGTTAACATGAGCATCACTAGTCATCTTACATGATGTAGACACTAAATTCTAGCTAGCTTCAGGATTTTTGACATTTTGTATATCTGAAAGCCAGTGTGCTTCAGTCAGGGTCTCGAGACCATTTTTTTGTAAAAGCACTTTTTTTTTATATATATACAGACTTATTTATAGTTGTTTATCTATGTTAAAAATGTGGAATGCAATTTATATGAGTTTTTAATGTCTTTTACTATCTATTTTATTTACAATGAACCATGTTTTATTTATCAAAAATTATGTGTGGGCAATATACCAATCCAATATATAATTGGCCAATGAGTCTGCAACAATGTTATAATACATAGGAATATGCCTATAAGTGATTGATTCAAATGACCTTTCTAACAAACATACTCTTCGAAAGAGATGAAGGAGTGTAGGGTTTCATATGGCATAAACATGGTTCAAATGAAAAACGACTAACAGTGAGCCCATGAATACTACCAAGTGATCAATGTTTCGAGATGCAACCTTGGTCAACAAACCTATTACCGCTTGATACTCTGTGATGTTATTAGTGTATGGACCTACATAAGCCACTCCTGAACTGACTAAGTATGAAGCTAGGGAATACAAAACCCAAGCAGCTGAAGCGAGGTTCAGGGTATGATGGAAACCACCATCAACAAAACCATTAAATCCATCTTATATGCATAATGAAAACATGGTATAAAAAGAACTAACAAAAACTCAAAACATATATACATGGTACTATAACATAAATGACTTCAAACATAGTACATTTTTAGGTACAACCCATTGCGAGGTTTCATGAAAGGTATCCCATCGTAATATACAAGATCATAGGCCCATTTCTCTAAAACTTTACTTACAATGAAAGGATCGTATGACATAGACTCTAACTTCCCTTTACCAAGATTTCCATGCTTCTTATCATAAGTCAGAACCATTTCACCTTCATTAAACACATGAGGTTGAATGGATTTACTCTATGTGCCTCATTAGCCAAGGAAACATCTCTCTAATTCTCATCAATATTTGTCAAATAGAAAAATCATTCTTCTTTGGCACAAGTGTTTGGGAGAATCTCAACTATGAGCTTGAGCGATGGGATTTGACATTAAATAGGTAGGAAAACATCCAATACATAGATCAACTGAAATGATGTGAAACCAGTTGTTGTCTTTATTGAAGTCCTATAAGTCAATAGTGCTAAAAAGAGATTAAAGAGCCAGTTGGGTTTATGATCTCCAACCATTCTACACAACATAGTTTTCAAAACTTTGTTAATGGACTCGACTTGACCATTAACCTGCGGGTAATAAGGATTTGAGTTTTCATGGTGAAAACCCAGCTTAGCACTTAACTCAACCATCATCTAATTATGAAAATGAGATCCGTGATTAGTGACTATGTCTTGCAGGACTCCAAACCTAGCTATTACATGATTGAACAAAAAGAGGGAGGCCATGCGACTATCCTTTGCATATGTAGGGATTGCCTCAGTCCATTTTGTAAAATAATCAATGGCTATGATGATGTAACCATTCCCCCCATCTAAGGTATGATTACAATGCATAAAATATATCCCCCATTTGGAGAAAGGGAAAACGACAAAATTGGGGTGTAAAGGAGCAGGGTTGGTGCACTTTTTCAGATAAAAAAGTTGATAGGGTGTGCATCTTTTAACCGCCTCATGAAAAAATTTGAAGATTGAGGGCCAAAAATACCCAACATGATGTATTTTCTGAGTTGTATCCATATTATAAAGATGAGCACCACATGCTCCAGAGTGGCAATCATTCAAAACTTATTCAGCCTCTTTGTGTGTAAGACATCGTCGAAGAACAGATTCAATACCACAATGGTACAACATATCATTTAAAATGAGATAATACTTCGTGTGATGATAGATGCATCGATGATCATCACAAGACATGTCAAACTGAAACCTTTGGTTCTAGAGATAGATAATCAGATATCCATACCATGGATCGGTTGTGCTAATCAGGAACACCAAATTCATCCAGAAATGAATCATCAGGCTCAGTTTCCATGAGAGCACAGGGAATATCACACATTAAATCTGTGAAAACTAAGGACTTATTGGAATTATCCTTAGCGAACTTGAGATCAAATTCCTGTATGATGACGATCCAATGGGAATAATTACCCCCTTGTACTTGACGAGCCAAAATGTAATACATGGGGTTCTGATCAGCAAGAGAAATTGTGGTGCGTAGTAAAATACAGTGATGAAATATTTGCACAATAATGACCATGTCCAAAGCCAGTTTCTCCACATGTGAATAATGATTTTCAGAGTAAAGAAGGATCTTACTTAAATAGTAAATCTCATACTCTTAGCCATTGAGATATTCCTGCACTAAAACCATACCGATGGTAGTAGTGGAGGGACCAACATACAACAGAAAGTCTTTCGAATAATTTGGGGGGTGTAAAGCCGGTGTCAAAGCTTGTTTTAAATTATTGAAATCTCTTTCGGCCTGTTCATCCCAAAAGAACGAGCTGTTCTTCTTAAGGAGATGCATATAACCGTGTGTTTTTTCTGCAAAGTTGCATACAAAACAGTGAAGAAAGTTTTCCTTCCCTTGCAAAGTTTGGAGTTTAGTGATATTAGTTGGGGCGGGTAAGGCCAAAATAGTAGTTATTTTCAAAGGATCTATCTGGATGCCATATTTGGAAATCATGAAGCCACAAAGATGTCCAGTCTCAATACAAAAGACACACTTGTGGGGATTCATCCAAATATGATAGTGATAGAAACGAAGAAAAATTTCCCTACGGTGGCCTAGGTGGTCCCCACGTTGCTACGAATGAGCAGGGAGGTTATCCAGATAGGGTTCCACAATGTGTTTAATATTTTGAAAAGCATAGGACATGGTGTGCTGAAATGTAGCTCCGATGTAGTTTAAAAAAAAGAGTGACTTCTGATGAGTAAAGATTCCCCATGGACAAATCAATGTCATTTTATTCTAGTTGGCGGGTAGTATTTCTATCTAATTGTAGCGAGAAAAACCATCCATAAATGATAAGATGACACTCCCAGAACAATTATCAATGATTTGATCGATATGTGGAGAAAGAAATTTATCCTTTTGGAAATCCCTATTCAAGTCTCAAAAAGCGATGCAAACCCTAATAGTTCCCTATTTCTTAGCTACATGGACAATATTAGACACCCACCCACTTAGCGATATGGGATAAATAAAACCTACTTTTAGAAGTCTCTCAACCTTAGTTTTTATTGCCATAACGTTCCTAGGATGGACTTGACCTAGTTTTTGTTAGACTGGTCTCACCGTGGGATAAGTATTAATTTCATGTACACCGATGAACAGATCAATCCCAGGAATTTCTTCATACGCCCAAGAAAAAACATCTCAAAAATCTTTGAAAAGAGCTCTATACTTTTCAGTTTCTTCAGTTGAACAGTTCTGGCCTACCTTAATGTGTTCAATAATTATGGGCTTCACTGATATGTCAATAGGAGTTGTCTGAGTAATGTTACATAGGTTCCCTTTGGAATCAATTCCTTGTAACAATACAGGAGTCTGATTATTTTTTACAATATCAAAAGTAATGAAAGAAAAAAAATTAGGATATGCCGAATTGGCATTGGGGACGAAAGAGGATCTATGATGATGATATTCCCATATAGGTTCATCCACACTCATGATCTCCATAATAGACTCATCCGACGATAAAGTCTCTGAGAGATAATCTAGGGTGGCGAGAGGGAAATCTAGCCAATAGGGAAGGTGGTAGGGATCCGATGCCACTAGATGATCATCATAGTGTATATCAAAAATAGACTGAATAGCATTGTATAGCACTCCATAAGGGCCTAGAGAATATGTCTCAACAATTTCTTTACCTTTATAACTGTGGCCGGTCGTGGATATCATGTTCATAGTTGACACTTCCATACTAGGAGGGGTTGAGGGAAAAAAACCCATAAGGGTTGAATCCTTCAAAATTCCTACCCCAACTGATTGATAAGGCACAGGGGTCTACCCTAACATAGGAATAATATTTGTAGTGGGGGTAGTAACATTTGGTGAACAAAAATTGAGTAGATCGATGATCACAATCTTCCTCAAATGAGAGAATTGGAGAGTACAAAACAATGTCGAAGCGACATCCATCATAGCATAGAACCATCTCCTCCCAATAGTAGATTGTAATCCAAAGGAGAATTAACTACCTCCACTTGAATGGAAACGGTATTTCCCCCAAGATCAACCAAAATGGTCAGTAACAGACCATGAGGTTGGAAACCTCATCCGTCAAAAGATTTTAAAATTTTTGTTGACTTCGTGTTAGAATAATCAACCCATAGTTACCCACATTTTACATTAATTAACCATTTTTTGTCTTATTACCTAGATTCCTAGATTCCATTCTATGCTAGTTGTCTTCCACATGTCCGAGAAGTCAAGACATGATAAAACTGGGTCATGGAGTGCTTGGGAAACATCTTGGAAACCAATTTTAGCAAGTCTAATTTTATTCCTGGTTACTAAAGCGCGGTTCTTCTTTTTTAGAAATCTTCCTTGCTTTACAATAGTTTTAAGGCAAAAGGAAAAGCTAGTATAGGTGTAACTACCTTGTTTTTTTCCCACATCATCCTCCCTATTTTTCTCCAATTAAAAGCATGAATGAGTTGTCTTTCCATCACTCTTTAGCTTTCCCACTTTCTTTAGCAAATTCATGAGAATATTCATAGATTTGGAAATTGCTTTATGCACCTATGGGGGATTTGACTAGTTTTGGTAAGCCTACTTTTTGACCATTTCGAAGAGAATCCTTATGCATTAAAACCAATCATGTAATTATATATTTGAGCATCCTATTACTTCACAAGGTTTACTATTGTACAATTACTCAATACAGATTAGTGTTATGCTCCAATTTCAGTCTCCTTTGGTGTGAATTTTGCATGTTTAATTATCAATTTTGTGAGTGTTGTTGTTCTATCACTTAGGTTCAATTTCCACATGGTATCAGAGCCTTTGTAGATCAATTTATATCCTTCTATATTTCTATTGCATGTTCGACATCTTGATTGGGAGCGCATTCTGCTGACTAGAGGGAATAGTTGTTGAGCTATGGACCAATCTCAGAAGATCATCTTGACTCCATTCAATTTCTTTGAGTGGAAAGATGAGATGGAGATATTGTTGAGATAAAAAGGTATCTATAGGTTTACTATGGAAACTAAGGCAGATCCCAATGCAACTGTAGAGAAAATTAAATGGCACAATAGGAGGCATGAGGCCTATGGTATTTTGTGTTTGAGCATTTCAAGAGACCTCGTTTTCCATCTTGATGCATTGAAATCACCTAATGAGGTTTGGGAGAAGCTTGTACAGATTTTTGGAAAGACATATGAGATGATAGGAAATGAAATCAAGAATGAGGTGATCTCCTTGATTCCCAATAGCTTCAAATCATTGCAACTCTACTTTTCCAAGTTTAAGGCCCTCATTTTGCAGCTAAAACAACGTGGGATCGAAAAGAAGGAAGAGCAACTAGTCTTCGCAATGCTCTCTAAGCTTGGTCCTGAATACTCAGTATTTTTTTGACCTTCTATGCGACCAATTTGACAACATGAGCCTAGAAGATGCCTAAGATTGCAGAGTTCATGGAGTCCCTCACACGGGAGCAAGATAAGTTGGTGATGATGGGAACCATCAAACCTTCCAAATATGAAGCTTTGGTTGTTGGAGATTCAAGAGTGGATTCAAAGGGAAATAAAAAAGCTAAAAAGACACCTGAGAAAAAGAATGACAAGAACAAGTATCAAGAGGAGCTGCAAGGCTCCAAGAAGAACTCCCAGAAGAAGAAGAATAAAGGAGAAATGTGCAAGTGTACATACTACAGTAAGGGCTATCATCCTGAGAGCTCTTGTATGAAGAAGTAAATTGACATGTTGACCAAAATCCTGGAGAAGAATAATATCTCAGCTTCCTGATTGCTCAAATAAGAGGGAAGGAGGATCAAATTCAGAAGAGAGAGAGAGAGTACATGCCTTGGTTGTTGGCTTCATCATTGATTATGGAGCTTCTAGACATATGGTTTCGAAAAAGGAGACATTCTCCTCTCTTGACATGTTGAAAGGTCTGTTGTCTGCCGATTGCACACCTGCAGCAAAAATCTTTCGAAAGCTGTCTCCTCACTTAGGAAAGTGGGAGAGGTGTGACCTTGGGGGCAAGCACAGAGCTAGGTACTGTCACCTACTCTTAGCTCCTCCGTTTAGGCTAACTCCTAACGAAGCCAAGGGGGGTAGTCCCTACAAAAGAGTTTCTATGGCTCTTAAGTTGTTAAAGTGTTTTGATTAGTTGCGGATGCGGATGGGTGTTGTTTAGGAGTTATTATGATTTGAAGTGTTTGTTTATTATGAATATGACACTAAATCAAAAGCAATCCACGTTACTAACAAGAGATTACAAAGATAAGCAAAAATTCTAGACTTTAATTAAGCATTCAGATATAATCAGCAAACATAAACCATAGACAGTTGATCAAGATAGAATATTACTC
>LPNX010162329.1:167794-225903 GCA_001517045.1 Pseudotsuga menziesii
ACAATTTAAACAAAAAATGAAAAGCATGACAATGAGACGATACAGGCTTCCCCCAAATGGGGGAAGAAGGGCGTGGGAGCCGTAATCCCACTCGCTTTTTTATTNAGACAGTAAGAACTTATTCAATATTTAATCAAACAGTCAAATCAATACTTTTACTTCATTTTCAAAACATAAATAATTAATCAAAACATGAACTACTTGATTATGATTATGCAACTTATCCTACCCTATCCTATCATTAACAATTTAAACAAAAAATGAAAAGCATGACAATGGGACGATACAGGCTTCCCCCAAATGGGGGAAGAAGGGCGTGGGAGCCGTAATCCCACTCGCTTTTTTATTAATTTTTACAATTTTGATGGCTTTTATTTTTTGCCTTTGCCTTGGAAGAACATGGAGAGAAAGGGATAGAGAGAAGAGGGAAGATTTGTCTTTTTTGTTCTTGCTTGCTTCCTTGCTTGCTTAAGGCCCTTTGGGCTTTTCTCGATTCTTCCTGCAAATAAGAGCTTTAAACAATTCAAACGTTATATGTTACTTAAAAATTTAAAGACAAACTACAAACTAAATTCTCAAAAAGGAGGGTAAAAACCAGCGGTGACAGAAAGGGAAAGAGAGAGGAGAAAAACCAAGAAAAGGGAGAGAGAAAAGGTGAAAAAGAGGGCTGTCCTAAATGTGAAAAGGAGGGCTGTCCAAAGGCAAAAAGAGGGCTGTAAAACAGTAAAAAAAAGGGCAGCGAACAGTCAAAATAGGGCTTTCCACAAGGAGGAAAAAGAAGGTTGTCCAAAGCATGAAAAAAGGGGTGAAAACTAGGTAAAATGAGGGCTGTCCAAAGAGAAGAAAGAGGGCTGCAAAGCTGAGTGAAAAGAGGGCAGCGAACAGTCAAAAGAGGGTTGTCCACAAGGAGGAAAGAGAGGGCAGCGAAAAGGAAGGAGGAAAGGCGGGCCAAACAAGGCAAAGAAAGGAAATCCAAAGGATGGAAAGAAGTAAATTAGGGCTTCCTAAGTAACCGGTAACCAAAAGAATTTTAAAGAAGAATTTATGAGATGGAACTTGAAGCAAACAAAGACTCTTAAAGCCTTCTTCTTGGANTTTAAGGAAGAATTTATGAGATGGAACTTGAAGCAAACAAAGACTCTTAAAGCCTTCTTCTTGGAAACATCCAAGTTTCTGTAGATCCTGCAAAGAAACCAATGTTAAAAGAAAAACTTGTGATCTTGAAGATGAGCTAGATGCAACCGAGCTCACACCCTTCTCCAAGATGGTAGATCCTGTCCAAGATCAAAACACTTCAAACTCCCAGTGAGATCAATCATTTAGCATGCTAATAAATATAAAGACTCATCAACATTAATATAACTGAATATGTATTGCTCATGAAATCTTTTAAATAAACTAGCATAATCAACCAACTTAACAACTGTAAATGGAAGATTTTACGTTCTAAACAGTAGACTTCTAAAACTAATTGATTAGATCATATATGAGCATTTGAAATGAAATAGATGGACAGAAATCACCTCACAAAATTCATTCACCACAAGTACTGAGCTGCATGGACCTCCAAAGTCTTGATTTTATTCCAAAAGATGAGAATATGCCATTACAAATTCTTACAAAGTAAGTTTACAATCAAAGATCCATCTCAATAGAGCTGAAAGAGCCTCTATTTAACAAATGAGAGAGTGCTGAAACCCTAAAACCAAGAAACCAACCCTAACCAGCTTAGCCACCTAACAAAGAGCCCAGACCTAAACTGGAGAACTGGGAGTGAGGGGAGGCCTCCACCCAGGCAAGGCGCCCCCACTCCAAACCTGTGCACTGAAAACAAGCCAAGGATGAGGCCACATGTGTGATGTAGGTAAGCTCATCCTTAGGCTTGGCTGGAGCCTCCAATAGGCTTGGGAAGCCCACTGATGGTGCAAGCTTTAGTCTTCACCTCGATCAAATCACCGGACCAATGAGAGCTCTCCATCTCATCTTTAGCTGGAGATGACATGTCTGATAATTGATAATAAATTAATTGCTCTCTTAATGATTACTGAAGCTGAGTTATGATAACTCCAATCATCTTAAATGTTCCATGAGATGTCATTTAGCCTTTTATTTTATTAAAATTGGATTAATTTGGAGAGTTTTAGTTTTCTCCAAAATAATCATTTTTTTAATAAAAATAATTTTTTAATAAAAATCATTTTTTTTAATAAAAATCCTTTTTTTTACTAAAAATCATTTTTTACTCAAAACTGACGTTTTTGAGTAAAAAGGCATTATGTGTCTGATTGCTGATCTGAAAGTTGGTTCTGACTGGCTGGCTGATCAAGAATGATTTTTGGCTTAAGGTTAGAGCCTTCAATCACTGAATTCTGAGTCCGGATCACGAACGGGTTTTTTCCATTTAATTTATGGAAAAATTAACCCAAAAAACTTAGGAAAAGTAATTAAAAATTAAAAAATATTTTTTCACTGTTCGAAAAAGATTTTTTCGAAATTTTTTTATGTGTCTAGATGACTTAGGACATGACCATGATCTATCTAAATAATGTCTAGTAGGCTTATAACACTCATTTGGGCTCTAATAACCCCCCAAGGCCTAGAATTCAACATCGGGCATTCCAGCATTGGATGAAGCGGGAGAAAACCTCGTCAATTATACTCGGCTGAAGGCAAAGCATAATTGTCAGGGGAAAAAAACTCCCTGGAATACCCTATTTGAGATTCTACGTCTCAGGAGACCGAACCACTCAAAAATATCCTACTAGCACATTTTATTACAAACCCCGTGGGGCCATGGTCAAAATTATTCAAATAAAAAAGTGACTAGCCAATATTGGCTAGACAAGCAGACGGATCAACTGATACACTGGAATCAGACTTTGAACAAGTCTGTCAACTGGTGGCTCCTCAGGTAACCCAACTTATGGTACAAAAAGTTGGATAACAAGGTCCACCAACAGTTTTTGGATATGACTCTCTCACTGACAGTTTGGGGAAGGGTAGGATTGATCTTGACCATGGTAATTTCAATAATGTGTTGTATGTTCCAGGTCTTGCCTCTAATATCTTTTCAGTATATCAGATGAATCACACTGGGTCTCCAAAGAAGGCCATCTTCTCCCCTGATTATGTTGAAATCATTGAGATTTTGAATGGTAAAGTCATAGCAAAAGGTGTTGTTGATCACACTTTGAAGGTATACAAGTTCTCCCATTTTCTACCCTACTCAAACCCCTCTGCTCTTCTTATTCATGCTAATGAAGCAAGCAAGATTTGGCATGAAATATTTGATCATCTGAACTATAATTATATTTCTGACTTGAGTAAAAATATATGGTCATAGGGTTACCAAAGATCAATTTTTCTAAGGGAGTCTGTCAAGCTTGTATCCTAGGAAAACACTGAGAGCACAAGTATGAGAGAGATAGTCATGAGAGAACCTCTGCACCTATTGAGTTGATCCATAGTGACATTGCTGGTCCATTCCCTCATATGTCCATGATTCAAGACAAATATGCACTCACCTTCATAGATGAATTTTCTAGGCATTGTTGGGTTCACTTCCTAAAGCATAAGTCTGAAGTTTTTGACCTCTTCAAAGTCTTTAGAGCCTTAGTTGAAAACCAACCTAGGAGGAAACTCAATATCCTCAGATCTGAAAATGGTGGTGATTATGTCAAGTCTGACTTCATTCAATATTGTAAATATGCAGGTATCCAGATGCAACAT
Organism: Pseudotsuga menziesii; assembly: GCA_001517045.1. NCBI lineage: Eukaryota > Viridiplantae > Streptophyta > Pinopsida > Pinales > Pinaceae > Pseudotsuga > Pseudotsuga menziesii. Next base: position 171,524 of record LPNX010162329.1, read on the forward strand.
TCGATCCCTTACACACCACAGCAAAATGGTGTTGCTGAGAAAAACAACAGATCACTGAAAGAGATGGAAACCTGCATGATGGAGGCTAAAACTTTGCAACCAAAGTTTTGGGCTAAGGCTATAAACTGTGCATCCTACATCCATAACAGGGTTCCTCATAATAATATTTATGGTATCACTCCTTTCGAATCTTGGAGTGGGCACAAGCCATATGTGACCCATTTCAGGATTTTTGGCTCAAAGGCTTGGGCTAGAATTCCAACTTAAAAGAGGAAGGATTTGCAACCCCAAAACCAAGAGTGCCTATTTATTGGGTATTCTAAAGATTCAAAAGGGTACAATCTGATGAACTTGAGCACTAACAAATATTTTAATGAAAGAAGTGTTCAGTTCGAAGAAGAGCCTTTAGCAGCAGTTGAAGTTGGAGATTCCTCTTCATCACCAGAACCATTGATTGTAAGTGAAGAGACTAATGAGTTTGATGATTCTGATATGTCTGATAATGATGATTTAATTGCAGATCCTAATAGTCCTACAAGACCAAAATGGGAATAAAATACCATTCATGCAGCTAGGGAACTAGTTGGAAATCCTAATGACACTAGGAGGACTAGATCTCAATTTGAGGGTGCCCTTTGTGTGAAAGATCTTCTATTTGCTGAGAAGTGATATCTGATGGTTGAATCAGATCCACAGACATATGAAGATGTAGAACATGATCCAATATGGAAAACAGCCATGAAATAATAATTCATCTCGCTCTAGAAGAATTGCACTTGGGAACTGGTTGATCTCCCCCCAGGGAGGAAGCTAGTTCAGTGTAAGTGGGTCTTCAAGGCTAAGTTTTATTCTGATGGTTCACCTTTGAAATATAAGGAAATATTGGTATCCAAGAGCTACTCAAAAGTACATGGTATTGACTACAATGAAACCTTTGCACCAGTGGAAAAGATGGACTCCGTAAGGCTAGCTCTAACCATTGCATCTTCGAAGCAGTGGGAAGTACATCACATGGATGTCAAGTGTACATTCCTAAATGGAGATATCACTGAAGAAATTTATATGTAGCAACTTGAAAGGTTTGTTTCTAATCCATATTTAGTGTGTAGGTTAAAGAAATCATTGTATGGGCTCAAGCAAGCCCCCAGGGCTTGGTATGCCAAAATTGATGGCTTTATGTTGTCATTGATTTTTGTTCTATGCAAGTTTGATCCAAATGTTTATTTGAAGATGATTCATTTTTATTTTATGATTATTGTTTTATATGTGGATGACCTACTGATTATAGGAAGTCCAAAGAAAGAGATTTCCTCCTTGAAGGATGCAATGAACCATGCATTTTCCATGACATATTTGGGGTTGTTGAGCCAATTCTTGGGTCTCGAAATCGCTCAATCCCAACATGGAATCAAAGTTCATCAGTTCAAGTATGCTTCAGATTTTCTCATCAAGTTCAACATGAAATATTGCAAGCCGAGCAATACTCTATTCCTTTCAAAAGTTAAGCTTGAAGAAGCAGGTTCTTCTCCTATGGTAAATAATACACTGTATAGGCAATTGATTGGGTATTTTCTTTATCTTACACACACTCGACCTAATTTATCTTATGCAGTTAGTGTGGCTTTGATATACATGGATTAGCCTCATGAGATCCACTCAAGAGAAGCCAAGAGGATCCTAAACGTTGTTCAAGGAACAAGAATTCATGGGATCTTCTACAAAGCAAAATCTGATCTTGATTTGAATGGATTTACTTACAGTGATTGGGCAGGTGACAACAAAGATCGAAAGTATACATTAAGATATGTGTTCATGCTTACAGAAGGACCAATCAACTAGTCAAGCAAGAAGCAGAGTGCCATAGCACTCTCATCTACAGAAGCAGAGTATAGAGGAGTTCTAAATGCAACAACTCAATGTTTATGGTTGTAGGGGATACTTGGAGAATGTGGCTTTGAATCATAGTTTTCAACTATTATCTACTGTGATAATCAAAGAACCATTTGAATCTGCAATGATCTAGTTCAGAGACAACGAGCCAAGAACATTGAGATCCATATGCACTACATCAGAGAGCTTGTGCATGATGGTACCATTGTTCTACTTTTCTGTGTATCTTCAAAACAAGTAGCAGACATCTTCACCAAAGTTTTTTGTGAGAATACCTTCAACAATCGCAAATCACTACAGGGGATTGCTGATCATGCTGTGAAGCATTATTGATGACAAGATTTCCAAATTTTGTTTCATGTCCATGTTTAAGGGAGGATTCTTCCCACTGGTTTTTTGCCTCTTTCCTTGGTTGTATCAACAAGCAGTATGTAAAGGGTGACTAATCCTTGTGTTATCACATATATAGAATTCGGGCTACCATATTCTATTTTTCAGATACAATACATTTTTTAGCTAGATATCTTACATATGAGATGATGAGATGAGTAGTTTTGTCAGATCATTATTTTATTTGTGGACTATTGTACTCTCCCATATCAGGACTGATGTAGCCATTTAATCATCTACAGAGCAGTTATTGATGCCCCAGTTTATATTAGTACTTTCTCATTGGACAGATGATGGTTCAGATAGATTATATGCATGATTATGGCTCAGCTTTTATTATATTGTGTTATGGTTATCATTTCTCTTATACTCATCTTTGTGACATGTATTAACATGTAGTGTCTTGATATGGCGGTCATAATTATATGGACTTGGATGTATTTGTATTATGTATTGGTGTCCCTACTTACACTTGGAAGTTCTTGATCTGTACTCATTGGTTTTACCCTCCTTTGGGAGAATAAAGGTAGTCATTCCCACCAATGTTTTGGCTTGCTAGAGTTGGATTCATCATTCATTGTCTCCACCCATCCATTTCCTTCTAGTTTTTTTTTAACCCGACTTACTACTTGACTTATGGCATGGAGGACCTTTCCCCACTAGAAAATTTGTTGGACAAGGCTCCATGTTTATATTGTGTCTTAGCTTTGAGTTGGTGACAAAACTTGCCTTTGGTGAGTGGGATTGTATGCCTAAATCATTATGGTCTTTTGTCCCAATGTTTGGCAATGTGCAGAACTCCCCCTGGTCACTTGAGATGTTGTTGGATAAAACTGAAAGCTCATGTACTACTGGTGTTGGAAAATGTTATGCATGCCTCCATGGAAAATAAAAAATACTAAATTGTGTTTCTTAACATATGTAAAAAATGGCAAGAGCAATGAAATCCTAAAATACCCCTTGAAGGGTATAAGAAAAGGTCCCAAAAGCAATGTTATATATATGCTATATCCAGATATTGCTGACCTTATAAATTTAAATATGTCCCGGATGAAAGCTGCGATTAGCTATGCTTTTAAGCACTAGTGAAATCCCAGAGGGTCATACAAGCCAAAAAGGCCATGGAAATAAAATTGATGGTCCTAATGAACTTGGATCAAACTTGATGTAGACACGATGCCTAAGTTGAATAAGCACTCTCTGAACAACTCAACCATTTGTGAGACACTTCCATTCCCTATGTTGTTGTTTGCCTGACATGTTATAATGAGTAATTCCCTGCTATATCCAAAGTGTCATGATGTTAAGTAGGAATTCATCCTTTTCCCTAGCGTTGTAAATTTCATCATTCACCCTTCACTAGAAAATTGACTACAACTATGAAGTGAGTATAGTCCTAAAAGTCTAGTCTGAGTAATAATAAATAAATCCCTATATATGTATTTGGATGATGTACCACCATTGAAATGAATGCTACTTGTTATGAGTTTTGCTTAAATGATTTGTAGAGAATGTCTTAGCCTTATATCACTTGCAGCAGATGGATGATATTCTAAGTTATGTTATTGGTATCTAGTCATTTATAGGTGATTATATTGTCTATTGGATGTTGTTGACAATTAGGCAGAGACCTGGAAAGGGTATGAGTATAAACCCTAGATGGATTTCAACTCTCTAAGTCTAATGAGACTGTTTATTTTCAGTTTCGAGCACTTGCAGAGATGATCAGGCTCATTTTACTGTTCTGATGCAGTTTTTCTTCACAGGATGATGTGTCTGAGTAGGGAGATCATTAGAGGAATTTTGGGGTCTAAAATGGGCCTCCTAAGGAAAATAATAAAACAATAGTTAAAATAATAAAATAACAGTTAAAATAATAAAATAATATTGATTAATTTTGGAGGAAGAAAGAAAAAAACTACTTTTTGTGTTCATATTTTCGACATATCTCCCTGTGTTTTTACTCAAATTTTGATCGGGAGAGCTCCTTGGATGTGGAATTCGATTCTGCATCCAACGAGTACCCACACTGCATACTTTTGATGGACCCCCGCTACCCCAAAAACAAGAAATACCTGAAAAAATGTGATGATGATGTCATCATCACGTTTTTTCAGGTATTTCTTGTTTTTGGGGTAGTGGGGTCCGTCAAAAGTATACATTGTGGGTACTCGTTGGATGCAGAATCAAATTCTGCATCCAACAAGCTCTCCCAATCGAAATTTGAGTAAAAATAAAATGAGATATGTCGAAAATACGAACAAAAAAAGTAGTTTTTTTTTATGACAAATATGTCAATTCAACCATTATGGTTGACTGATTTTATTGAAATTCTATTGGTTCTTGAATTCCAACTCACAAAAACTTATTTTGGCACGTTTTCTTATAAGGCCCATTTTAGACCCCAAATTTCCTCTAATGGTTTCATTTGGATATCGTAGGGTTTTGTATGGGAATTGGGGGTGCAGCCACTTGATTGTACCACAGTACCCCCATCCCAGAGAGCCTGGTAGGCTCATTTTGACAATGCAAGTACCCTAGGAGGTTGTTTTGGCAGGTTCACATTTCCCGAGGTAGATTAAAAAATGGTTAAATGGCTATTAAAGAAATCAATTTGGGCTAATTAGGCAAGGAAATTACATGGGATGATTAATGATGATGCGATTGATGTCCTCTTCACCTTCTCCAACAGTCGCAGCACCTAATTGGGCCCACACAAATTTTTTGGGCATTTTTATATTATTTTCTGGATCTTTTGGGAGGCTCATGATTTCCTTAAGGAGGCACAAAGTTAACAAACTAAAATATTATATTATTTTATTATGCCATGGGGCACTTAGAGGGAGTTAGTTAACACTCCATGGACCCACCATGTGCTTCATTTATTACTTGTTGAGTGTGATACCCTCTTTATGGGTGATCTAGTCCACTTTGGTACTTTATGGTTATATTGATACATGTATTGTATGTTGAGCTCATCTCAACCATTGATTAGAACATTTTATCTTTTAATCTTAGCCACTTGTTTTGAAAGTGGTTAGTATTTTGGTTCTCTCATTTCTATTTAAAGGAGAGAGATTCTCATTTGTAAAGGGTATTTGGCTCTTGGATCCGATTAATAGAAATATTTTTTTGTGGATATTTTCTAGATTTGTTTTGCATCTGATGTTCTTTAATGGTGATTGGAAATTCTTTTGCTTCCTAGAATTCAGGGAATTGTTATGAGATCTATATTTTTTGGGGATCATTGTCTTATCTACAAGAGGACAACTTCAGCTTGGCCGTTTTTGCAAGGGGGCCTCAACTTGCTTGGATTATATTCATTTTTTATCAGGGATTTTTCTTTAGTGTTGTGGTGACCTATGATTTCTTCTTACTATTTTTTTGTAGCATATATATTTTTTCTCATGTCACAACAAACATGATATGGTTGACATTTGTTGTGTAGGAGAGAGGGCGCATTAACTTCCTCAGGAAAATACTGGACATAGAACTCGTTTCAATCTTCTCAAATTGATTGGGATAGAGACGAACATCATCGTAAAGGAATCTACAAGAATTTTCAAGTAATATCTAATAGGTAAGTCTCTTCTATTTCAGATCTAAATCCATTGTACTTGCTTTTCTTCAATTTTTCTGAAAAAAAACTCCTAAATAATAAAAATCCAAAAAATATTTAATCGGGGAACCGCTTAATCTTTGAACAAACCATTTCTGGGTTTTGTATATAGGGCCTCCCCCTCATTGAATCATCCTCAATGCTACCCTAATTGTGACTGGTTTTCCCTATATCTAACCTTATGACTACTCAAACCGTAGTGCCCCACTGAAAATTTAACTTTTCTATAGTTGAATTTTTTCCAGAAAATAATTACATGTGTGTGTAGATAAGGTATTCCTCATTCCAGAACTCCCCCAACATTGAACTAGTTCCTACCAAGTAGCCCTAGATCTGAAAAGCTAACTTTCAGCCTCTTAGCCTCCCTCATCAGATTTTGACTTTTCCAGATCTGATTTTTCCTAAAATTTTCTGACTTGGGTTTGTATATCATGCCATATTGATCTCATTTCCACTCCAACACTGAGCTGATAGCCTCTCGGTGGCTCTATATCTGCACATCTACCTCTCCAAACCCTAGTGCTAGCCCTCCTTCTACTAATTTACCTGTAACCTGAATATTCCAGGCCAAATCCTTTTCTGGGTACATAGATCAAAGCATATCCTAGGTGGGTTCACTTAAATGTTGTGCTGATACTGACTCCATTACCCAAGGATGAAAAACCACTGATATCCAAGCATAGCACTAGCCCCTTTTTTGACCTCTATCCCTTGAAATTTGACCTCTCCTTGATAACTCAGGTAACTTGGAATTTCATATCTTTCACTGAGTCTATCTCTTTGCTACTAGATAGTCCCAACTCTGTCCTGACTCACCCTGTCTCAGTTACATTTCCCAAGATAGTGGTTATCTTTGTTATTTGCTAGTATCTCAACCCTAGATCTAGTATTTTCCCCCATAGGTCATTTTGGATCAACCCTCGTCTAACTTAAGCCCTCATCCAAATCCCAAGTCCACTTACTACTATCATCCATAGATCTAGAGTTTCTAATTACCTTACATCTTATGTACCTCAAGCCATAATTGATCTTATCTGGTGTCTAGGTCTAATCTCTCCTATCGAGAGTAGATCTGGGTCTCCTCGTTGTTGTCTTGGACTTAACAATAGAAAGTGAAGACTTCTTTGATTGGTGTGACAACCATCCATTTGGAAGTCTAGGAAATCTTGGCTCCACCTCCTTAGTTTCTTTATCCTCTACCATCCATCCTAGATCCACCTCACACAGGAAACTACAAGGTTGGTGATAAAATTTTGGCGCCATTGATGGGGAGGTAGAGGTCTACCTTGGTTCAACATACCTCAACTTTCCTTACGACATATCTTTTATTGGTGAATTACTTGTGTGGTTCACCTAGAGACTCCACCCTACAACTCCACTGAGGACCGTGCCCAATGTATTAATATTAAGTTCTTAGAACATACCATAAATCATAAACGAATTCAGATGTATTATTGAGGCACATGAAGGAATTAACCAAAAACATGATTGAAATAAATGAAAGGAATAGATGGAGGTCAAACTATAGGTATGAGGATGATCTCAAGCATGACTATGGGTATGAATCTAGTTATCACAATATTTATGATACCCACCAACTTCCTCACCCATGCAACAAATATTTCCCAACCATCCTGAGTGGACATGTAAGTCGACATGAACCTAGAAGTCAGCCCTAGTCAAATCCTTATAGCCAAGTAACCAGAGTTGTTAAAAAACAAGACAGACAATATCCTTTTGACTTTTCTGAAATATCAGGGGAACCTCATCCTATCCCAAATGATTACACTAGGAGGATGCCCCGGTTCAATGGAAATAAGGGTATATCTATTGAAAGTCATTTGGATATTATGTGGGATTACATGGAATCTAGAGGTGCAAACAATGAATATTTTTATATGCGAGCCTTAGGAGAATCCTTGCAAGGGGATTTTCAACTATGGTTTGATAATTTAGCACCATGATCCATCACTGGGTATGACATGTTCACAGATTTGTTAATTGATAGTTGGAGTAGGAACACTGATAAGCTTTTAGAATGTCAGTCTAGCAATGACTGTGTTGTTGATGATCAATATATTGACAATGTGCTTTCTAAATTGGACCATTTCTCTCTTGATATGTTCCAAATTATGAGCGTTCCTGCAATCCATAAGAAAATTACAAAGTAATTCAAGAATAATATTTCAAAACCTCATGTTGAAACTAAGAGGGATATCAATCAAATCATATGAGATACTCTATTATTACTACCTTAAGCAGTCATAGAGCAAATCCTAGATTTGATCCATGGAAGGGAACCTAACATGCACCATCAAGAAACATCTTTAGTTGAGCCTTCCATTTGTTAGGTCATTAAAGAGCCTTTCAAAAATCAACTCCATAGTCATTTCCTAATTGATGATAGTTTTAGTCAATATCCAACCTATCCGAATCTGGATTCATACCTTGATCATATCACTACAGAAGAAGAAAAGGTTGAAATTAATAAAACTATTGTTGAAGAACATTCTTATGGTCATAGTGTGATTGAAGAGCATGCATGTAAGAGGGATAGGGAAACTGAAACAAAACGTATTGATGTTTTTCCTTATCTAGAGCTTAAAGAAGAACAATCACATGATGATAGGATTGTAAGTGAACTTGATCAAGAACATTGCAATGAAGGTCCTTGTCCTGATAGTATCAATAAGAACTATTCATCCAATCCTTAATCAGAATATGTTGGTTCAATGTGTGGATACTAACCTTGTTTCAAATATTGAAATCCCTCCTGGAATTAATTTAAAATCTCTTTCCTCTCGTCAAATTCTGAGATAAATTATTCCAAGTCTGGGAGAAAATTTTCAATCCACCCTCTCGTCCCAACTTTTTGAGTTTTCTTGTATGGGTTTGTCTTTTAATCAAGTTGATACTTTCCAAATCTTTAATCAGGAGTTTAGGCATTATCATGTAATTGGGGAAAAGGAACTTCATGTCTCTTCTCAGTCATCCGTAATACATAATTTTTTTCAATTTGTAAGTCTGTATTATGGATTGTTGGAGAAGGTATATAAATATCAATTTCATCTTTTCTCCTTTTTTGAAAAACAAATGGGCTTGATCAGTTTCATTGCATTACAACATGTCCCCATTTGATTTTCCCATTTCTTCTGGAGTGAATAGAATTGAATGCCCTAGTAAGGTAGAGGAGAAAACAAGGAACTGGTTGGAATGGTTGAATCATGAGTCATATTTTCTCCTTCCATCAAGAGCGTGCTTCCATGATCCTGTCAATATATGGATAGATGAGTTTCTAGAAAGTCAATTTCATCCTTGGCATGATTTCATTCCAGATATTTCTTTGAATTTAAAACAACAAGTTAGAATGGTTTCAATTTTCATATACATTACTTTTAAACCATCTCTGTCTTGTTGGGTCATTAACTGCAAAGAAAGCTCAATGGATTTGTTCAGCAGATGGTTGCATTGGATTTATGATTTTACCTAACATTTGTCTAAATTGGTTAGAGTAGGGTACGTAGGACCTGAATAAGCCCTTGCTAGGTAGTAGTGTAGCCTGTCAGTCCTATACCTTTTGTATCTTTGTTTGAAGATCACCTTTGAAGCTCTTAGTGTAGTTTTGATTTTTTCAAAATAAAAATTAAACTTTTATTGAAAGTTATGGTTATAGATTAGATTTTTTTTTATTTTCTGCTTTTTAGTTTCATGCATCTTTATTTTCAGTATTTTATATATTATCCACATATCGTTTTGACGAACGGTCTGTGACTTTGGTATAGCTCTAGACATGCTGCAGGTAGTCAGTGACATTTTCGGTAGTGGTTGCAGAGCTAGATGGATTGATCTAGGATGTGAGAAGAAGAGTGCGAGGACCAAATATTTTGAGGTTCTCAAGCACTCTTTTCAGCAAAATTCGTGTCCCAGTTGTAGCCAGATGTTATCACATATATAGTAGCCAGGATACCATATTCTATTTTCCAGATACAGTACATTTTTTAGCTAGATCTCTTACATATGAGATGCTGAGATGAGCATTTTTTTCAAATCATTATTTTATTTGTGGACTATTGTACTCTCCCATGTCAGGACTCAATCTCAGGACACTCCGCTTTGAGGACTGATGTATCCATTTAGTAATTTATAGAGCAGTTATTGATGCCCATATTTATATCAGTACTTTCTCATTGGATAGATAATGGTTCAGATGGATTGTATGCATATTGATTATGGCTCAACTTTTATTATACTATGTTATGGTTATCATTTCTCTTATACTCATCTTTGTGACATGTATTAACATGTAGTGTCTTGATATGGCGGTCATAATTATATGGACTTGGATGTATTTGTATTATGTATTGGTGTCCCTACTTACACTTGGAAGTTCTTGATCTGTACTCATTGGTTTTACCCTCCTTTGGGAGAATAGAGGTAGTCATTTCCACCATTGTTCTATCTTTCTAGGGTTGGCTTCATCATCAACTATCTCCACCCATCCATTTCCTTCTGGTTTTGTTTTAATCCAACTTACTAATTGACTTATGGCATGGAGGACCTTTCCCCACTAGAACCTTTGTTGGATAAGCCTCCCTGGTGAGTTGGATTGTATGCCTAAATAATTTTGGTTGGTTGTCCCAATGTTTGGCACTGTGCAAAGCTCCCCCTAGTCACTTGATATGTCATTGGCTAAAACTGAAAGATCATGTACTACTGGTGTTGGAAAATGTTATGTATGCACCCATAGAAAATAAAAAATGCTAAACTATGTCTCTTAACATATGTAATAAAGGGAAAGATCAATGAAATCCTAAAATACCCCTTGAATGGTATAAGAAAAGGTACCAAAAAAAATGGTTAAATATATGCTATATCCAGATACTGCTGACCTTATAAATTTAAATATGTCCCAGATGAAAGCTATGATTAGTTGTGCTTTTAAGCACTGGTGAATTCCCAAAGGATCATACAGGCCAAAAAAGCCATGGAAATAAAATTGATGGTCCTAATGAACTTGGATCAAACTTGATGTAGACATTATGCCTAAGTTGAATAAGCACTCTCTGAAGAACTGAACTATTTGTGAGGCACTCCCGTTCCCTGTGTTGTTGTTTTCCCGACATGTGGTTATAGTGAGTATTTCCCTTCCATATCCAAAGTGTCATGATGTTAAGTAGGAAGTCATAATTTTCCCTAGACTTGTAAATTTCATCCTTCACCCTTCACTAGCAAATTGACTACAACTATGAAGTGAGTATAGTCATGAAAGTCTAGTCTGAGTAATAATAAATAAATCCCTATATATGTATTTTGTTGATGTACCTCCAGGGAAATCACTACTACTTGTTGTGACTGTTGCTTAAGTGATTTGTAGAGAATGTCTTAGCCTTGTAGCACTTGCAGCAGATGGATGATAGTCTGAGTTATATTATTGGTATCTAGTCATTTATAGGTGATTATATTGTCTATTGGATGTTGTTAATGATCAGGAAGAGACCTGGAAAGGGTATGAGTATACACCCTAGATGGATTTAGACTCTTGGAGTCTAATGAGACAAATTTTTTCTATTCTAGGTAGTTGTAGAGATGATCAGGCTCATTTTAGCTTTCTGATGAAGTTTTCCTTCACAAGATGATGTGTCTGAGCAGGGAGATGTTTCATTTGGATCTCCTAGGGAGTTGTATGGGCATAGGGGTTTCCGCCACTTTATTTTTCCATAGTACCCCCATCCCAAAGAGCTTGTTTGGATCAGTTTGACAACACAGGAACCCTAGGAGGTTGTTTTGCTAGGTTCACATTTCACGAGGCAGATTAAAAAATGATTAAATGGCTATTGAAGAAATTTATTTGGGCTACTGAGGCAAGGAAATGACATGGGATGAGTCATGATTATGATATTAATTTCCCCCACACATTCTCCAGCAGTTGCAGCACCTGATTGGGCGCACACATATTTTTTGGGCATTTTTATATTATTTTTTGGAGCTTTTGGGAGGCTCACGATTTCCTCAAGGAGGCACAAAGTTAAAAAATTAAAATATTATTTTATTTTATTGTTCCATGGGGCACCTAGAGGGAGTTATGTAACACTCCATGGACCCACCATGTGCTTCATTTATTACTTGTTGAGTGGGATACCCTCTTTATGGGTGATCTAGTACACTTTAGTACTTTATGGTTATATTAATCCATGTATTGTATGTTGAGCTCATCTCAACCATTGATTATAAAATTTTATCTTTTAATATTAGCCACTCATTTTGAAAGTGGTTAGGATTTTGGTTCTCTCATTTCTATTTAAAGGAGAGAGCTTCTCATTTGTAAAGGGTCTTTGGCTCTTAGATCTGATTAATAGAAAGTTTTTTTGTGGATATTTTTTGGATCTGATTTGTATCTGATGTTATTCGATGGTGATTGGAAATTATTTTTCTTCCTAGCATTCAAGAAAATGTTATGAGATCTATATTTTTTGGGGATCATTGTCTTGTCTACATGAGGACGACTTTAGCTTGGGTGTTTTTGCAGGGGGGCCTCAACTCGCTTGGGTTGTCTTCATTTTTTGTCAGGGAGTTTTCATTAGTGTTGTGGTGACCTATGATTTCTTCTTGATATTTTTCTACAGCATATATCTTTTTGCTCATGTCACAGCAAATCTGATATGGCTGACATTTGTTGTGTAGGAGAGAGGCGCATTGACTTCCTTGGACAAATACTGGACATAGAACTCATTTCAATCTTCTCAAATTGATCAGGATGGCATGGATCATCATCATCAAGGCATATAAAAGCCTTTCTAGGTAATATCTAACAAGTAAGTCTCTTCTCTTTCATATCTAAATCCATTATACCAGTCTTTCTTCAATTTTTCTGAAAAAACTCCTAAATAATAAAAATCCAAAAAATATTTAATCGGGGAACAACTTGATATTTGAACAAACCATTTATAGGTTTTGTAGATCAAGCCTCCCCCTCACTAAATCATCCTCAATGCTACCCTAATTGTGACTGTTTTTCCCTAGATCTGACTTTCTGACTACTCAAACCCCAACGCCCCACTGAAAATTTAACTTTTTCCATAGTTTAACCTTTTTCGGAAAATAATTACATGGGTGTGTAGATCAGGTATTCCTCATTCCAGAACACCCCAACACTGAGCTAGTTCCTGCCAGGTAGCCCTAGATCTAAAAAATTGACTTTTAGCCTCCTAGCCTCCCTCATCAAATTTTGATTTTCTAGATCTGATTTTTCCTGAAATTTTCTGACTTGGGTTTGTAGATTAGGCCATATTGATCTCATTTCCACTCTAATGTTGAGCTAATAGTCTCCTGGTGGCTCTATATCTGCATATATTCCCTTTCCAAACCCTAGCGCTGGTCCTCCTTCTCTTAATTTCCTTATAACTTGAATCTTCCAAGCCAAATCATTTTCTGGGTCCATATATTAGGGCATATCCTAGGTGATTTCACTTAAATGTTGTGTTGATCCTGACTCCATCACCCAAGGCTGAACAAGCACTGATCTCTAGGTATAGCGCTAGCCCCTTTTTTTACCTCTTTCTGCTGAAAGTTGACCTCTCCTTGATAAGTCATGTAACTTGGCATTTCATATCTTTCACTGATTCTATCTCTTTGGTACTAAATAGTACCAACTCTATCCTTACTCACCCTGTCTTAGTTACATTTCCCAGGAAATTAGTTATCTTCATCAGTTGCTAGTACCTCAACCCTAGATCTAGTATTTTTCCCCATAGGTCACTTTGGATAAATCCTAATATAACTAAATCCCTCATCCAAAGCCTAAGTCTAATTACTACTATCATCCATAGATATAGATTTTTAGTTACCTTACACCTTATGTACCTTGAGCCATAATTGATTTGATCTAGTGTCTAGGTCCGATCTGTCCTGTCAGGAGTATATCTGGGTCTCCCCATTGTTGTCTTGGAATTAGACAACATAAAGTGAATAATTCCTTGATTGGCATGACAACCATCCATTTGGAAATCTAGGCAGTCTTGGTTCCACCTCCTTAGTTGCTTTCCCCTCTACCATCCATCCTGGATCCAACTCACACAGGAAACTACAAGGTTGGTGATAACACCTTGTTGCTAGGCCCTATATTTTTCTGATATTTACTCATAAAATAAGGCTTAAGGGGGGGTGTTATAATAATCAACCCATAGCTACCCACATTTGACATTAATTAATCATTTTTGTCTTATTACCTAGATTCCTAGATTCCATTCTATGCTAGTTGTGTTCCACATGTCCTAGAAGTCAACACATGCTAAAACTGGGTCATGGAGTGCTTGGGAAACATCCTAGAAACCAATTTTAGCAAGTATTCTTTTATTCCTTGTTACTAAAGTGCAGCTCTACTTTTTCTGAAAGTTGCCTTGCTTTACAGCAGTTTTAAGACAAAAGGAAAAGCTAGTCTAGGTGTAGCTACCTTGTTTTTTTCCCACATCATCCTTTCTTGTTTTTATCCAATTAAAAGCATGAATGAGTTGTCTTTCCATCACTCTTTATCTTTCCCATTTGCTTGAGCAAATTCGTGAGCATCTTCATAGATTTGGAAACTGATTTATGCACCTATGGGGGATTTGACTAGTTTTGGGAAGCCTTATTTTTTACCATTTTGAATAGCATCCTTATGCATTATAACCACTCATGTAATTATATATTTTATAATCCTATTACTTCAAAAGGTTGGATATTGTACTCTTACTCAATAGACATTTGTGCTATGCTCCAATTTCAGTCTCCTTTGGTGTGAATTTTGCATGTTTGATTAGCAATTTTGTGAGTGTTATTGTTCTATCACTTGGGTTAAATTTCCACACCTCATAAGTTTAGGAGAACTAATGGCTCTCTATAAAGACAAAGAAAAAACTGAGGTGGAATCCCTTTCATCCAAAACGGTCCTATGGACCTTTCTCCCAACTAACCAGGTCGTGATTTGAAATGCGAGCTGATGGGGTAATATGAACTTGTAATTCTCCACATTAAAATGAATCAAATTAGTATTATCCAGGTCTAATGACCCTAAAGTTGTAGACAGTATTTTGCGCTACATAAGGAAACTTTGGATTACCCCTAGGGTAGACATCATGCAAGGTGCTTGATATAAATATTCAGCAACATTGTAGAATTGTGCAGCTCAAGCATTTGGATTAAAAACAAATTTCTGGAGAGTACACTTAGGTGGGATAAAAATCAAGTTGAGGTAAGGTTTCTCAATTGTAAGAGGACCATTAGACGGAGGTGGAGGAGAATAACTAGTAGAAGGATCTTTCTCGGGAGAAGGACTCTTGTCCTTCTTCTCTACGGGTTTGTCATATGACTGACTACAAGTAGTTAAGCTAACAATTTTTGAGGACATCATTCATATTTCTTCTGTAGAATTATAGGTTCCTTGTGAAGACATGTGATCAATCAACTACTGTTGAGATGAAAAGGGGTCGGTAAGTACCACTGGTGTAGGGTTACTTTTCAAAATTTAATAATTTCTTCATGATGAGGGAACTCCTTCGTGAAGTGGTCACCACCACACAATAGGCAGGGACAATTAGCCTTCCTGTTACCTTTATTTCCCTTCTCTGAGGTCATAGTATTGGGATTCTCCTATTGGTTTCCAGGATTTTTACAATTTCCTTTTCCTTTCTTTTTATTACCGAGTGTCTGTGTACTTTAAATAGAATAACCTCGGTGGAAACCGTAGGAGAAAAATGAGTAGTAGTAGAAGTACTCTATTTCTTGGCAGGCTTAGCTACTGACAGGGCTGGATTGAACCTACAACCCCATCAGCAAGATTTTTTGGAGGTTTCTTGGTAGGGTATTTACTGGGACAAGGATCCTGAGGGATTAGATCATACAATGTTCTAGACTAGGAATAAACCAAGTCCAGATACAGAGTGCAGCTAATAGCATGCTCTTCAATGACAACACCACCCATAGCCACATCACAAGAAATGGGAGGCAACAAGGATTTTGTAAACCAATCAGCCAACAATTGGTCTGGGATAGGAGCTTTTATAAGCCTTAGCTGTCTCCTCCAATCATGAATATGACCTGATATATGTGTGGAAATATTTTGATGAACTGATGTGAAAAGGTCCGTACCAGTTTTGTAATGAATGGGTAGTTGGAAATGAGTAAGAAAAACTATTGCCAATGAGTTGAATTCCATAAACAAATGTTGTGGAAGCTCAATCAACCAATTGGCAACCGTACTAGTAAGAGTTTGATGGAAGATCCTCAAATGAACTAAATCATCCATTAAGGAGTTATAAGAACACTATAAATGGAATTTCATAACATAATTTTTGTGATCTTCTCCCTGCTTCCCATCAAATTTTGGGATGTCTGATGGTAACTTAACTGGAATTGTAGGCCATGAAGGGTTATGTTGGATGGGGTTGTTGATAAAATTGGATAGATCAGGAAAGTCCAAAGTTTCCAAAAAGGAACTTGTCGATTAGGTTGTACATACTGGTAATTATGATATGGTATTTGTATACCAGTAGGACCTTAGGTTGATTGATACACTGGCTATTTGGGAGTTGGATTCATAGATGATCCTCCCAAAGATCCGCTAGATGCAGGTGGGCGTCCAGGAGGATTGTTTCCTCCAGATGGTGATGATTGTCCTCCAGACAGTGGTTCTGCATAAGGTGGTCCTCTAGGTGGTGGTCCCCCATAAGTTTGTCCTCCAGGTGGTGGTCCCGCAGAAGGTGGCCCTCCAGGTGGTGGTGCCCCATAAGGTGGTCCTCTAGGTGGCGGGCCTCCCAATGGTGTTCCTTCAGGTGGTGGTCCTCCAGAAGCTGGCCCCATAGGAATTGGTCCTCTAGAAGGGGATCCCCCAGATGGTGCCCCCCCATAAGGTGGACCTCCACCAGGTGGGCCTCCGCTAGGTGGTCCACCATAACCTCCAACGGTATTCATAGGAATCCATCTGGGAATAAGCATTTATGACCAATTAGTTTTACCCCATGGTGTAAACATGTTTCTAGGGTAAGGAATTATAGGATACACCATCCTTGAATATGTAGGTTGAAAGTTCACAATGCTTATAGATGGTTGATTTCATGGGTAAGTATAACCCTAAGAAGGTTGATTAACTACAGGTTGTACCCCTAAGGGTTAACTTGTACTAGAAGGATGGATAACCACATTGGTGTTGGTGGAAGAGACAATCACTACTAATTGTACTACATCTGGGTTTTCCCTTTTACTAGAAGCAACTACTCTAATCCTTGAAAGAACTTGGGTTGAGGGTTCCCCCGTAGTGGTATAAGGTACGGGAGTACTAGTAGAAACAACATGATTTATAACTAGAGGACTAGGAATTGAGGGTTTACCTAGATCATAAGCTACCAAAACTTGAGCTAGAGATCCTAAATTAGGAGCTACCTGAGATGATGAAAGCACATGGTATCCTTGGGGGTTGTTTCTGAACAATGGGGAAGAGGAGAAAAACTTATCCTCCTTAAATTTTATCTCATATTACGTATACGCTCAATAGATTTCTGGAACAATTTTGCATTTGACGAAGCTTATCTAAGGGATTTATTTAGAGTAAGTATAGAAGACTTTGGTTCAGCCACAGTAGTCCCATATTTAGAAATAGCTTTCCCCAGGAAAGTTCTCCAGAACGGAGCATTTGGACCAAACTCTGTTCCTATGGTGTATCTGACGGGTGATTGAATACCCAATCTGATGAACTAGGTTGACCTTCCAATGGAAAATGAAAAGTTGTATGATCCATAGGAGGATGTTGGACCAAGGTATTATCATACGAACTAAATCCTTCCCCTGCTTCCACAACTGGGTTCCCTTCCACATGGGAATCAGTCATGACACCTTGGTTTATGGATTCCATTGGACTTTCTCCTATAATAAGAGGAAGCTTAGGTGGTAATCCTTGGAATATTTGAGATCATCTCGAAGGAAAATAAGCTAGATTGTTGGTCACTAAAACCTAACCTAGAGTTTGAAACTAGAATTACACACAAAACCGCTCCTACGCAAGCTAAAGGTCACAAGAAAACTTAGGGGATAAGAGGTGCTGATAAAAGCCAGTTCCTCACTAGGATTTTCAAGTCTTTGCAACTCGCAATATATCACAGGGTCCAATAGTAAAATGCGACAAGGAGGATTGGAACCATACCCTTTCCTGAATACCCGATTACCTGGATGGAACGTGCATAGTAGCTCCCCGAGTGCTGCTCTTAATGTATTTCTCCAACAATACAAACAAAAAGGACTTTCTCAGTTGGCTTAAGGAATCCTAGAGGGGTGTCCCGATATACACAAGGTACGTGGGAGCTCAAATCTATGTTAGTGATGTCTAATGCACAACCATTCATAAGGGGCCTTCCAATATACAACTGAGTACGTGAAGTACCTTTCTATGTACCTCAATGGTATGTGAACAGTCGTTCGATATACCGATGGCATGTGGAAGAACCACATAGTTCCTAGGATGTAGTGCAGGCAATAGAATGACAACTCCTATGTTTTATGATGTTGGAACACATCTCTATCCTATCACTCAAGTTACTAAATATTTTAACCTAGAACTAGCATTAATTTGATCTCGAATGATTAGGTGAAAGCATGAGGTATGAAATTTTTTCACTTTATCGTTCGAGGTATACCCTACTTATAGGAAGGAGAGAGTGATTTAATTATATTTCTAAACAAAAGTCCCAAACAGTCACATTGAACTATATTTCAAAAATGAAAACAAGCAACAAACTCCTACTAACTAAAACTTGAAAGCGAAAAGAAGCAATATCTCTTTTCCGGAAAGAAAGACACTAATACTATTTGGCAAACTAGCTCTCTTTTAAAAAAAATTCAAATATGAAAAAACCTTACTCAAACTAAGATATTTTTGGCGAGAAAATAACATATAAAGAAAAGAAGAACATGAATGCCTGAAATTTTGTGAAACTAATCAAGGATCCAACAGTTGGCCTTCAAATAAAACTATGATCAAATATCAAATTTTCTTCTAATCAAAAGCAAACATAAGCTTTCATTAACCTATCAAGAACAAAAATGAATAAACCAAAAGCAATTTTTTTTCCTTTCAGCTAATCTAATAGTAAAAAGAGATATGACTATATGAATTCCAAGCACTCTTTCGAAAATAAAAACTAAGCATAGCAAGCAGATGAACTAATGGAAACAATCTAGCTTTTCAAAACAAAAAGAAACAAGCCTTTTACCACTTTCTAGATCTTAAAATTAATAGTCAAACATCAATAATGAAGCCATAAAAACATTGAGAAAAGAAACAAACTGATGCAAAGTTTTGAAAATACAGGGGTATAAAACCCTACCTGGCATTGCTTGCAGAAGGTTGGTAACATAGTGTTACCCCCTGGGCATCGCCTTTTGTGCACTATAATAGAGCGGTGGCACCGCCTGTTGACCACTAAGTATGCGCAGTGGCACCACCTATTGTCCTTACTGAATGTGCAGTGGCTCCTGTAGATTTGAAAACAAAAAGGGAGTGAAACATAGAAAGTTAAGTATCACATCACTGGCATCAAAACATGAAAATTATAGGGAAATTAAGAATAGAAAGTAAATATATCTAAGCAGATCTGGTTGATCTGAACCCAAATCTTACCACAAACTAGCAGATATGATTACTTGAAACAATTAAAGTTTTGGAATAAGGAAATAGACTAAAAACCAAGAAAGGCTAGAGGTTCTGAATTGAAAAACAAAAGAGATCAAAATATTTGAATGTCATCCCAAGCAGAGTCACCATATTTGCTGCTGGAAATTATTTCCTCCTGTGGACAGGAGTTGTTTCCCTAGATCTGAATGGTTCATGTATAGAACAAATGAGTGATAACAATGATAGGAACTTCCCCTATAGTTTTCATATAACTAGAATTATTGTTTGATATGTTCTATAGTTTGATGTATCAACTTTCCATGGTGTTAGATCTCCACATATGTACCTGAAATGAACACATCAAACAACAAGCAAGATCAAAAGTACCAGAAAATGATCTACAGTTCTATATCAGTGACTAAGGAATCTAATAATAAAATGAGTGATTACAATACAATACATTTTATGGGAAAGAAACCATCATTGCATTAAGATGAAGAAGAGAGATTACAACCATTTTCCTTAGTTTTGTGATGCCTCCTCACATGCCATGTATTTTCCCCAAAGCTACAACTTTCCTTCTCTATGCTTACCCTAGATTTGGTCAGAATCTCAGTGTAACAACATAACTTTTCTCCTCCTAACCCATGGAGGATGAGCTAGTACTCCCTTGGGAGGATAGGGATGATTGACAAAATTGTGGATGAAGTGGAAGGGAGATCCTATTAGAGGGTATCTTGAGTCCAGGTGGTCCACAAGAGTAGGTATGAGGGTGCCACAAAGCTTTCCTTCGAGAAGATTTGTGAATCTACTTTTTTTCCTTTTGAAACTCAAGCATTGCTCTTTCACTCTGTAGACAAAGCATTACCAAGGAGGAACCGCTTATTGATCAAAGGGTAAAGGGGGCGGCACCACTCATTGTCAAGAGATAAGAGATATTCTAGAGAGGGTAACGCCTATTGCAAAAAGGGCATAGGCAGTGGTGGGATTAGGTATGAAAAATAGGAGTCTGGGCCAATTCCCAACTTCACATTTTGGGGATTGAAGAAAATTTCTGATGTTTTGGGCCTCAACACATGATGGTGATGAGAATTATGTGTAACAAATGTCAATTTTGGATATATACGTTAGCACCAGGATCCATCGCTTGATACGACATGTTCACTAACTTATTAAGAGAAGAATGGGATAAAAACATTGATGAATACATACAACCAAATAATGATTGTGTTGTTGAGGATCAATCTGATAAAGATGATCTAGATAACCATATAGAGATAACTAACAATTTTTGTTATCATATTGATTCCTCCTCTCCCGAGCCAACAATGAATATGCCTTTGAATGACCCTTCCATTCAATATAATGATGATGATCGAGTGTTGACCCTTCAGGATTATGACCTTGATATTGATATAGAAGGGAATATTATTAGAATCTTGTCATCATTTCCTCAACAAGGAATATATATAGAGGGAGAAAAAAATGATCACTATCAGGAACCATCCATAGTTTATTCTCTCAATTGTGAATCCATCAAAGTTCCTCATTTCCTGTTTAACAATTATTTTGATTCAAATTTTGATAATAGCTAGGAACAAGATCAATCACATGATGATTATGATATGATTGTAAGTGAGCCTCATAAAAACATCCTTGTTCTAAAATTCCTTATCCAGTATTTAATCAGGATGTGTTGGTTCAATGTGAGGATACTAACCTTGTTTTAAATCTTACAATAATTCCTAGAATTAAATTGAAATATTTTCCCTCTCATCAAATTATTATATCAATTATTCCAAGTCTGGGAGAAAATTTTGAATCCACCCTCCCGTTCCAAATTTGTGAGTCTTCTTTTATGGGTTTGTATTCTAATCAAGTTATTACTTTCAAAAAATTTAGTCAAGAGTTTGAACATTGTCACATAGTTGGAGAAAAATAGCTTCATGTCTCTTCTCAATCATCTTTAATAAATAATATTTTTCAATTTGTAAATCAGTCTTATGGATGGTTGGAGAAGGTGTATAAAGACTAGTTTCATCTTTTCTCCATTTTGGAACAATGAGAGGGGTTAATTCCAATATTCTTAGTTTTATCATATTACAATGTATCCCCATCTGGTGTTTCCATTTTTCATGGAGTGAATAGAATTGAGTGTCCTACTCATGTAGAGTAGAGAACAAAGAATTTCCTAGTGGAGCTAAATCATAAGTCATATTGTATTTTTTCATTAAAGGTGAAATCACCTTATTTTTATGATCCCATCGGTGCTTTGATGGATGAATTTTGTAAAAATCAGTTCCATCCTTAGCATGATTTTATTCCACATTGTCTGTATCTATATTTGATTACCAAGAAAAAATTTAGAGTGCCTTTGATTTTTAGTCACTTCACTTCTAAACCATCTCTGACTTGTATTATAACTGCAAAGAAAGATCAATTGATTCATTCAACAACTGGTTGCAATGGATTTATGATTTTACTTAACACTGGTTTGATTGGTTAGTGTAGGGTAGGTAGGACTGAATAAGATCACTTGAGGAGTAGGTTTAGTATTTTATTCGTTTTTTTGTGTGAGTATTTAGGTTTTTTAGCCTGACCCTCTGCCTAGCTCGAGTGTCTTTCAATAAATATTGCAACTATTTTACAGTTCTTATATTTGAGTTGTGATTTCAACATTTTATTTTCAACATTACTTATGATAGTTTATTTGTTTACATATATTTTTCCCGTACATGTTTCTCTGGTATTCTCTGCTTCCATGTGCGTAGGAACATGTACACTTGAATATGAAGCAAAAAAATGAAGTGCTCGATATTTGTTGATGAGATGGTGCTGCAAACCAAATATTTATGAGGTTTTCAAGCACTCTCTCCTTTAGAGAACCTATCCTAGTTGGATCCCGTTATCACATATATTGCAGCTGGGATACCATGATGTAGAATACAAATTGATTTCTTCATTTTGTTTGAGATATTCATTCACATCGGGTTCTAGCATGGATCATTATAGACTCAACCATTTCAGATCTTTGTTTAGCAGTGTTTCCTTGCCAGGACTAAGATTCACTTGTCCATTGAGATGATTTCAGTGGTGACCTAGTTCATTTGAGCAATGTAGCAAAGAAGATATGGTACACACATTTACATAGGGGCTTATCAAATGGAGACAGGTTTATGGTGAGATGAGGTAAATATTTCCTTGGTTTGTTTTTTGTTTGTGATGTATATCAAACACCTATGCTTGTTTTGTTAGGATGATCATGGTGACCTATGCTTATATATATACTGATGCTTAAACTTGTGCTAAAATTGATCAAAGAACTCAATGTTGAATACTATTTCTCATGCCATGCTTTATACAAATATTAATCCTTAGTGGTGAGTTGGTTCCATATGTAATTTTTCCCCATCCATCTTGTTCATCATTTATTTGAATTTTATCCAAGGACTTAGATTGACTGGGACTTGTGAGATTGAATATCCTTTCCCTATATTGACCCTTATGCATGATAGAATCCATGTTGTTATGTGTATTTGGCTATGAAGTATGTGTCTTGGAAATGCGGCTAGGTTCATCGGGTAGTTCTCCTTTAGTGCTCAAAATAAGCGCTCCACCAAAAAGTGTTCCAAAACACTAAAGCATCGAAACAAATAAAGATTATATCTAAATGATGGAAGGTATAAATGTTTAAAAGGTAGTCAATGGCCAAAGGGTTGAGCACTCATTCTTTATATAATATAAGCCTCATCTTCCTGCCACAAGGGAAACACGGTGAGGAAAACCCGTCTAGGATATGGATGCTTACTGGTAGTGGGGCTAGGCCTTAGTCATTTACTGGAGCCTAAAAGGATTTTCAAGGCACCTGCTTTTGTATGTTGGCTACTATATTATGAAAAGTGAAAGTTATTGAAAAGAATAAATTATCAAAGGATGAGCACTCACTCTTTGTATACTGTTCAACTCATTTTCCCCCATAGGGAAATAGGGTGAGACTAGACTGCAAGGGATATGTCTTTGTCATTACTAGAGACCATAATGCTTTTGAGGGAACCTTCCTTTGAAGGTTGACCTATATCACAAAGAAATGTAAAGGAAAACTTGCTATAGTCTGAAGGAAACAATCCCAAACACTTTATCCATTTGTGAGACACCACCATTCCCTGTTTCTATCTGTCATGCATATCTATTTTTGGTTGAGTGTATTGGTTATTATTCAAAGAAATTACATAGTCAAATTCAGTCATGAGTCATTCACTTTTACCTTAAGCTTTGTTTTCCACCTCCACTCAACACTAGCAGACTATTTAAACTTTGTAAGCATGACATGAATAAGAGACTTCCAGAAGGTTCAATGATATTTCAAACACACATGTATATCTTACTTATTATCATTATTATTATCACCGTGATTCTGAATAACATGAATTAATTTGGTTTTTGTTATACACCATTGGATCATTTCTTACCTTCGATACATGCATGATCATATTGATACAACATCTTACCTTTAGTTTGGGTACTTTGACCTGGTCAACCCAGTTGACCAAGTCAAACATGGTTCCCAAGGTAGTCAATAAAAAAAACACAATGCCTATATTTACTCTAGACATGCCGAGGACCAATACTGTGGTTTCAGTTTTCATATTTTTGGCTCAGATTGCACATTCAATGATTATTGTCACTTTATTATTGGTTATATATTATTATTATGGAAATGATTTTCATTCTCCTAGAACATTGTAATGTTACAGGGGTATCAATAGTCACTTATACCATTCTTTTATGTCTCCAAATACTCTAGCGCAATCAGTTTCCCCAGTTCTTAGCCTTGACAAAGTTATGATGATTTTATTCAGTTCTAGAGGATGTACCACCCAAAATGAACTAGGAAATTCACTGGAAAAATTGATTTGGCCTGTTGGGTAAGGGAAATGGCTGAGAAATTTCTCACATGATGTATTCTGGCTCCTAGTATAGTTCTTCAGTAGTTTCTATCAGCATTGGGTCCGAGATTATTTTATTTTGGCTTATCCGGTGAGGACATTCCCTAAGGGGTGCCCCTCAACTTAGCCAATTGATGTGTTATATTTTTATATCCTATGTTATGAGGTTGTAATGGGGACAAGGGTGAATTAATCCCCTAGTGTCCCACTTTCATGTACTATCATGTCATATCTTATGTTATGTCGTGATTTCCACCTTAGGAAGGCATCCTTGAGAAAAAGTGTGCCCCCCTTTGATGTGGTTACCTTGATCCATGTATTGTTCCTTGTATTCATGATATCCACCCTTAATTATATCTTAATATCAACTATCAAAAAATATTTAGGTAAAATGTGGACACACTCTCATGTTATTTAAGGGAGGTCATCCCCCCCCCCCCCATTGTAAAGCATGAGATATGACATTGGAATATTGAATAAAGATATTTTTGGGGATTCAAAACTAGTCTCTTGATAGATAGATAAATGTGATCATGGTTGGAAATGGATTTGTTCTACATTGAGATCAATCTAGCATATATTTTGTATCCTTTCTTGTACTCATTTAATCTGTAGGTTGAAGGAGGCGATTCTGAGGGAGGCTCATTGGTGGGGAGACTCACCCTATTGTTGAAACTTGGTTTG
Source organism: Pseudotsuga menziesii (assembly GCA_001517045.1). NCBI lineage: Eukaryota > Viridiplantae > Streptophyta > Pinopsida > Pinales > Pinaceae > Pseudotsuga > Pseudotsuga menziesii. The sequence continues at coordinate 196,689 of LPNX010162329.1, forward strand.
GTTTATTATGGAGTAGTTACTTCTTTATGAATTTTTATCCATGTACTTTATTTACTTCATACATATCATTTTATTTTTCATGCTAATTGTTTTCCTTTGGGTGGTAGGTAGAGGGGGGCGCCAGGGTCACTAAAAGAACTACAAATCATTAAATTATTGTCAAGAAATATCATTTGATCAAAAAGAAGTAATTACTCATCATCTAGGAACTTATCTATCAAATTCAAGTATGTCTCTTAGGTTAGTTCTCGAAATTTTATTTTTCTTTCATTGCACATCACTATTTTCATTAAAAAACCCTTAGTAGAAAGTAGGAAAATTCATTGGATCAATTTGCACTGGGAATCTGAAAATTCTACAATCTTGGATTTTCATCCATCCCCATAAAAACCATCTCCCTCCTAGGCATCATCATTGGACTCCATTTTCCCATATTCAGGCACTTATCCTTAGGGAGAAAGTGCCCCTCTTAGTCTGGTAACCACTTCCCTATGTATTTTTTCTGGTTTTTTCTTGGATTTTTTCATACTATTGAATATCTCATACAAGTAATTGCTTTTAAAGCCTTAATTCTTTGATTCAACCTTTTCATGGGAATTTTCCATTTCTCTGCATAAATCCCCCCAAGGTCCCAGATTGATCAATTGAATAAACACACTAATATTAGATTCTATCATAAATCCCATAAGTCATTGTGTTACCTTTCTTTGGTAGCATTATCAACATATGTAAATGCCACTACTCAAGCACTCCTTAATTTTTTGGATTATCCCTTAAATCTAGGGTTTCAAGCATTCACCTTACGTATTCTCCATTAGGGTTTGATCTAGGGAATTACTTTAGGTATGTCCTTTCAAGATAGGTCTGGGTCTCACACATTGTCACATGGAAATATTCAGTGGCATAAATTAAAGGAAATCCTATCCAGCATGACAACCATCCATCTCTTGGGGGTTAGGGTTTTTGTAGGTCGCGACTTTGGTTGCATGTCCCCTCTTCCATCCTATATAGGATTACTCTATGGGGAAACTGCAAGATCTATGATAACATTTTTTTCTTTGTTTCTAAGAAAGGTAGAGGCCCACCTTGGTTCAGCATTTATCTTAAGTTCTACTCCTGTTCTCTGCCAACATTTTTGTCATTGGGCGGTAGAGGTTTTCTTACATTCAGTGTCTGTGAATGCATTTAATATTTTATCATTCATATCAAATCCGGTATCAATATAGTGATTGTTCAATTGGTTAAATGTTTATAATCACTACATTTTACTACTCACCTCTCCTATGACACTATATGTTGGTGAACACGACAATTCGTTCACCTGGAGACTCCACATCACGACTTCACTGAGAAGTGAACCCACCAATCAAAATGAACTCTAATTTAGTGCTCCAATATTTCAAATAAATAAAGGAAAATACAACCAAGATTAAAAAGAAACTTTTTCCTGTTTTGACTTCTCTCAAGTCTATGAGGCACCTCATGCTATGCCAAAAGAATACAGTGAAGGGTTGCCTCATTTATATGCAAATGGAATTGAGTCAATTGAAATTCAATTGGTTTAATTTTTTTGTTATATGGAATGCCTGGGTGTAGAGAATTAAGATGTCCATATGCGAGCCTTAGGAGGTAATGCTAGGTTTTGATATATACGTTACCACTAGGATCCATCACTAGATAGGACATGTTCACTAAGTTATTAAGAGAAGAATGGGGTAAAAACATTGATGAATACATACAACCAAATAATTATTGTGTTGTTGAAGATCAATCCGATAAAGATGGTTAGAATAACCATAATGAGATAACTTGTGATTTTCCTTTTTAATTTGATTCCTCATCTCCTGAGATAATGATGAATATGTCTTTGAATGACCCTTCGATTCAAGAGAATTATGATGATCAAATGTTCACCCTTGAGGATTATGACCTTGATATTGATATAGAAGGGGATCTTATTATAATCTTGTCATTATTACCTTAATAAGGAACATATAAAGAGGGAGAACAAAATGATCACTATCAGGAACCATACATAGTTTATTCTATCAGTTGTGAATCCATCAAAGATCCTCATTTCCTGGTTAATGATTATTTTGATTCAAATTTTGATCATAGCTCAGAATAAGATCAATCACATGGTAATTATGATATTATTGCAAGTGTCCCTAATAAAAACATCCTTGTTATAAAATTCCTTATCCAATCTTTAATCAGGATGTGTTGGTTCAATGTGATGATACTGACCTTGTTTTGAATCTTGCAATCATTCTTGGAATTAAATTGAAATATTTTTCCTCTCCAAATTTTGATATCAATTATTCCAATTATGGGATAAAATTTTGAATCCACCCTTCCTCCCAACTTTTCAAGTCTTCTTGTATGGGTTTGTGTTCTAATCAAGTTGTTACTTTCAAAATATTTAGTCAGGAGTTTGAACATTGTCACATAGTTGAAGAAAAAACACTTCATGTCTCTTCTCAATCATCTTTAATAAATAATATTTTTCAATTTGTAAATATTTCTTATGGATGGCTAGAGAAGGTGGATAAAGATCAATTTCATCTTTTCGCCATTTTGGAACAACGAGAGGGGTTAATTTCAATCTTAGTTTTATCACATTACAATGTATCCCCATATGGTTTCTCCATTTTTCCTGTATTAAAATTGAGCTCACATGAATCTATGTACCAAGACAAAACTTAAATAAGATTCCGCAAACAAATTTACTTAGAATATGATATGAAACAGTGCAATAAGGAGTTGCAACTGTATATGCTTTCATTAATCAAAAGTAAAAATGAATAATGGTTACAATGCAATACACTAGCATTAATAGCTAGACAATTCAAATCCATGAGAGGAAATTTGAATTGATTAACTCAATATGACTGCATGGATAACTGGACATGTCTAAATCACTATTAAAGCTTAACTATCTATCTTTGCTTGTCTAATTCAGTCTCTCAATCAGTTATAAATAGTTAAACTATTCTAACTGGTGTGGCAGGTGAGAAAAGGTGCCTTCCCACATGTATGCATGCAAATACTAGTGCTAACTTAACTAGAGGGCATCTAATTGACTCATAACTAGGCTTGACTAGTCACCAACTACCAAAAAATGAAGGATTTTTGTGCTCACACTCCCAGTGGCTTCTAAATTGTAGGTATTGGTCTAGGAGCTACCTAAACTGATGCATGCAAGTGTTGTCAGTGGAAGTTAGCCTCAATTTGTGTTCCCCGCACTATAGTGGCTAGTACATGTGGCCCCATTAGGCCAAGTGGAACCAATGGTACTGGTGACTCAATAATGACTAAAAATAATCCTAAGTTAGGTAGAATTGACCAGTTTGGACAAGGGAGGATTATAATCCTAACACCCCCCCTAAATTCTAACTAGGACAATTGCGGGTCCTAGTAACTAAGACCAAAGGCCACCCATTACAAATAAAATGAAAAATTAACTCCTTAATACAAACAAGGAAACAGGAAAAACCCTCATGGGAAAAATACCCCCCCTCAAACTAAGCAGGTAGAATCAGAATTCAATATTTCATATCAAGAGAAAAAATTCCTCTTTGAAAAAAAACTTAAGGAAATGTTGTTGCAACCTTCATCTCTGTGGTGTAGCCAAGCATGATGCATGTTCTTCTGTGTACAGGTATCCTAGGTCCTAGCATGTACATTTCTCCATCTTCATCCAATATGATGATGGAAGGAAGGAGGAATGTAACCTTTGAATCTTTTTGGAGGAAGAGAGAGATGATCTAGTTTGTTCTTCTGAGAGCAACGTAGATGATTAGATGTAACATACCTCAAAATTCATATATAATTTTTTTTCTAGAACCATATATCTTTACACACATTACTAAAATTCCTAACTCTTATGAGAAAATACAAATAAAAAGAAACCCTGGTCATATTTAATTGTCAAAATCATCCCTCTACATTCATTCTCGGGCTTAGGGACCACTGTAACAATCATTTCTCCCTTGAAAGATCCACTCTGCAACCAAAATAGTTATTTCCTCACTAAACTGACTTTTTCGCCATCCGCCTTCCGAGCGAAACTCAGAAATTGAAAAACCAACATCTCAATACCTTCATTTGAGCACTTTCCTCCTTCCACCTTACGCAAAGGATTTCCACATTATTGATCCTCGCAGAATCAACCTTGACCGCCGATATTCAATTTTATGTGGAGATCGGATCCCAAAAAATCCAACTCCTATTAACTTAATCTTTGAAATTTCCGCGTTATGCATTCTACATCAGCGTTCTGCATTATTGATCCTTATGAAAACAACCTTGACCATCAATATTTCTTTGATGCAGAAATCAAAATTCAAAAACTTTACGTTCCGTAAATCTTAATTCTTGACTTTCTGTGTTTCACATTCCGCATCGCCTTTCCGCATCGTTGATCCTTGCAGAAACAAACTTAACCATCGATCTTTCTTTGATGCAGAAATCGGACTTTGGAAACTTTACGTTTTGTAAATCTTAATTCTTGACTTTTTGCATCCCACATTTCGCATCTGCTTTCCACACCATTGATTCTTGCGGAAACAACCTTGACCGCCGATCTTTCCTTGATGCGTAAATCGGACTTCAGAAAATTTAGATTCTGTAAATCTCAATTCATGACTTCTGCATTCCACATTCCACATAGGATTTTTGCACCATTAATCCTTGCAGAATCAACCCTGACGGTCTATAATTCTTTGATGCAGAAATCAGACTTTAGAAACTTTATGTTCCATAAATATTAATTCTTGATGCATTCCACATTCTGCATTGAATTTCCACACCGTTTATTCTTGAAGAAACAACCTTGACTGTCTATATTTCGTTGATGTAGAAATCAAAATTCAGAAGCTTAACATTTTTCCTTATCTTTTTCCTGTTTCCCACCTTCCACCTTCTGCAACCTCCATAAACTATAGATCTTTTTTGTGGCTTTAATCCTGGTCGTTGATATGATTTCTTTGCGTATTCCACAATGAAATAGATAGGATCATTATCAACTGATGATCTTCGTTGCAGATTCTACCTCGATCATTGATCTACTATTTTGTGGATCGATGTCTAACCTTGCGGGTTCAAGGGTTTCTGGTTTGAATTGGGGTTTGATTTACCGTAAGTTGAACCTAACTAAATATTAACTTGATGTTTAAAAAGAATAGCCGATCTGTCATCCAACTCAAGCCTGTAACAAATTCCTTTGAATAAATATTTTGCACCCACTCTCTAATGTTAATAGAACTGCTAGCTAATCAGTAAAATGGCTTGTTGAACGTCCGATCAGTGTCCCCACCAAATCAACATTGGACTTCAAAAACTTTGAAGTGCATTCCATAAAATATTGGGCTTGTTAGGATTTTATTCAAACATGCTATTTCACCAAGTGAAATCACTAAGGACCGTCGACCTATTTTTTGATCAATATTGACCGTAGATATCGATCTTAATTTCTAGTGATCACTTATGATTTCACCGTCTAAACAAGATTTGATAACCTTTAATCAACTGCACTAAGTTTCGTATGAGACTTGTAGGTTTTAGAATACGGTTCCTGTGTAGAAAAATGGACTTCATTTGCATACATTGATTATATTAAGTCTGAAATATAACAAGCATTATAGTTTCATTCGACGACCTAAAGTCGTAATTCAGAATTAAAGAAGAATTACCGAAATCAAAATAGAGAAGAAATGCATGGTAGGAACATCGAATACTGTGTAAAATAGAGGATTCAATACATTAGATGTAGACTCATCAATTCTAAAACATTCAAGCATAACAAAAGTAATCTAACTGAGAACGGAACTAGATTTACAACAGTCAGAACTAAGTAATTCTACTCAGAATAAAATATTAATTGATATAGTAATAACATTGTACAGATCAAATATACTTCAGAGAAACAAGAATATTTTTTCTACAGACATGCATAAACAATACTCCTAGGAAATATAATTGCAATTAAACATTTCACATATACATACTACTACATCTAAAATCATTCATAAGAAATATAGTAGGAACCTGGAACCAACACTGGGAAAAAAAAAGTGGAGAGGTTGTTTCTCCAAACCAACTCCCAGAGAAGTTGTTGGGCCAAGAAAGAGCACAATAAAGAACCTAAAGCGAAAGAACAAGAGGAAAAGTGGGCACACGGTGGGATAAAAGCAGTTAAAGGATGGAAAGCAAGAACAAAAGAGAGAAAGTTGGGACACAGATCAGTGCGACGAAAGAAAAAAGAATACCTAAAGAGGCAGATAGAAGAGTAAAAGTTGGGCAGGTACAGGTCAAGAAAGACTACAGGAGCTTGAGTCAGCGAAAGACTAAAGGATAGTTTAGCTGCTAGTTATGACCTGTATAGGCAGATTGAAAGATGTTTCCACCACTTGTTATGGCCTACGATTAATGTAATGCAAGAATTTTTGCAGCCAGTATGTCCTGTCATTAATGTAATAGAAGATATTTTGTGGTTCTTTATGACTGTAATAACTAAGTTGTACTTATTCCACCCTGTGTGGTCTTGTAACTTCTATAAATAAGAGGAACCCGTTCTGTATAAGGGTTAGCTTCAAGAAATAGTTTCAAGTTGGCTTCAAAGAGATGGTAGCAGCTATGCAGTTGGTAACATTAGAATTATTTTGAGGAGATCAGAGAGGAGTCTGATAAGTATAAGGCTGTTGAGCTGCAGATCTACAGCTAAGTGCGCAGACCATTTTATAGAGTCATTATAAAGCTGAGTGCACAGATAGTATAGTAGAAGAGTCGATCCAGGTTGTGTACGGATAAGTAGGAGTAGATAGAAGAAAGTCATAAAAAAATCTAAGCTAAATAGACATATCTCAAAGCAGTCTGTAAGTCGCAGACTACAAGGTGCCATATATTTCTCATGCCAACTGAAGAGCACCTTGGTGATTTTTCCTAGATGGGTTTCCACGCTATTTCTTGTGTTGCATGAATGTTGAATGTGAATGGTTGAATGTTTAATGGTTAATGTCAAGTGTTTAATTATCTTGCATTGTTTATAGCTATTGTTTGAATGAATGTCACAATATTAATGAGAGCAATGAATGAGTAATTGGTTAAAGCATTTTCGAGCACTTGATATCATCTCATGTTAAAATACTGTTGAGGTTATAATAAAGTCACATCACAATCATTTACTTTTGAGGAATCATTTGCATCGCACGGTTGCACCAGTTTTTAAGCTTCAAGGACAAGGTTGCGCATCACGTCGATTGTGTCACACTATTGCGCCACCATCGAGTAGTAAAAGAATCCATCCTTCTGGCTTTGTCGAGTTCCTTGGCCGCATTCCAAGGGACTGTAATCCCTCTTCAACTACAGAAATATGGTTATGGAAGTTACACACTAATATATCTCAGGTGAGACTTCACCTTCCTCGCAGGTGTTGTCGGCTGAGCTTGCTCCATTGGGCCGATGTCTTTGGGTGTTTTGTTGGTTTTGTGTTGTTGTTGAACTTGGGTCACATGAGTGATGAAAAGTAGGCCAAAAAATGGTTCTATTACTGGGACCCATAATCATTTGAGTCGAGGGAAATGTTGTGTCTTCCAGCAAAGAGGGAAATGGAGGACTGGTTGGAGTCTAAGACATTGGAATTCACGCAAGAAGAGAGTGCAAGATCGTGGTTGAGTGCAGAAAAATGGTTATACTGATACATATACTTTGATATTCATGATATATTCTTTTCGGACTTTCCTATTGTGTTGCATGAGTGGTTTTCAAGATTGGAAACTCGGCAAACAAATTTCCAAAGAAGAGAAGTGGTCGAGTGGAGTGCTCAGCTGATTTGCAAGATAACCAGTGTAAGTAACCCCATATCTAGAGATGTTGACTTTTGGGTCGACAATATTTTGCAATTATATATTACTAAGTTTGTAGTAGAGATGATAACCTCATATAGTGAGGCTGAAAGAAATTTCTTCCAAGGGCCCTGAAGAAAGTATTTGTTATATATAAATACATGGATAAAGATGCTCGTCTATGAGAAGGGTATTTTGTAGTTGAATAGTTGAGCCGCATACCCAGAGGAGGGGATATGTCATAGATGAGCTATAAAGACAATGAGAAATGGTGAGATGAGATTTTCCTAGGAAGTACAGAACTTGAATTAGAAGTTGGATTCCTAAGGAGTGGAAGGAGATTCAGGTTAGGGAAAAGAAGAAATACAGTAGGAGGTAGAAGGAATCCTATTCTTTTCAAAGAAAGTAAATATAAAGTTGGGTCATGGCTAGATGAAGGATATTGCGACAAAGATGAAGACTATAGACCAATTTATGAAGGAGCAAAAGAATCTAAAGAATCTGTAGAGACACCAAGACCAGGACGCAACTACATTACACCAGGAGTATCTCCATAGGTAAGGTCTAGAGCCTCATCTCTTGAAAGAGTTGTTAATACTGATAGTGCTAGTACTACTACTAATGTGCAAGGGAGTCCTTTTCCATTAAATTATTCTTTAGACAACCCCGACGCTAACTCAATGGCTAGAGCATATATTAGATTACCCAAATTCAATGGGAATGGAGAAGAAGATCCGGAGCAGCAATGCTTCCTTTGCGAAGCTGTTTGGATGGTTCGCCAAGTTCACATTGCAGACCTAAGATAAGTGCAGATGATCACAACTCTATGGGGTTACGTGTTGGACTCATTTATGAAGTTCTATGTAGTACCAGTAGGAATCCCATAGAATACCCTTGATGATATCCAACTTGCGATTATTTGTGAGTTTAAAAAACCCAAATATAAGTCGCATTGCATAACTAAGATCAAGGAGATAAAGCAGTTACCGACATAATCCATATGGTATTTTAATTAGTGGTTTAAAACTTTGATGGCCAAAGTTAGTTTCCAAATGCCATATGTATAGCATAAAGAGTCATTTACTGTTGCACTCCTACCACACATTCGAGCTCCTTTCATGCAATAGAAGATTGTGTCACAAATGGAAGCACTAGAATTAGCAATGAAGCTGGAATCCTTGCCAATCAGAGATGGTGGTGTAGGTATGATGAAGATTTAGTTGTAGTTGGATAATATGACCTTGTAGCTCCAGGACATCAAGAAGGGTAAAGAAGCATGTGAGGAGTTGTGGTGCACAAGATTTCAAACGTATGGAAACACCAAGGATAATTGTTCGTCGTACATGAACTATATGTCATCAGGTGTGCCTAATCCATTCAGTACTCATAGGATACCCTAGCATTGAATATGCCAGACTAGAGGGAATCACGAATATTGTAAGTACCCCAACCATCCTTTTTTGTAAATTTTCCAAATCAGTAGGGCACAANAGCATATTAACTCATACAGGAGAAGACAATAGACACCTACTTGATGAAGAATGATGGGTAGGTTTAGGATGAACAGGTGCATGCACACTACTAGCCTACACCTTTCCCTCAAAATCAATATCAGAATCAGTATCGTCCTCAGTATGCACTATAGAACTGATACGCACCGCAGAATCAGTACCCATCGCAGCAGCCACACCCTCAGGGAAGGGATGGTGGAAATTTTAGTGGTAGAGGAGGAGGATTTGGAAGAGAAAGAGGTCAAGTTGTATGCTATAACTATGGACAGCTGGGCCATTATGCAAGATATTTCCAGGAGCATACAAAGACCTGTTTATATTGCAAAGCGTAGGACCATAATGTGGAGCAATGTCCCTAGTTGATTGCAAAGTGGCAATATTGGAACGTTGCAGGTCCTAACCCCACGCATAATCCCAACCCAAATCCAAATCCTAACTTGAATTTTCATATGATTGCTATTGAGCCAAGGGAATTGAGTGTTGTTGTTGTAACACGAGGAGGTGTGGCGACTAGAGCTGATCAGGATATACCACAAGAACAATTGTGGGTACGACCCACGACATAGAATAACGTACCATTCGACATTAAAAAATAGAAACAAGTATTTTTGGATGTGCGACCAAAGTTTGTGGACCCAGAATGACCGTCAACCTCAGCAGAAGTCAGGGAGATTCCTGAATGCTTCCAACAGCTATTCCAAAGGATGATCCTGAAAAAGGTTAGTAAGATCAAGTCATTTCTTTCAAGTTTCTTAGCACTATTCCAAGATAAATATGTTATCGTAGAGCTACAAGCACTCATAGAAGAAAACCCAGTCGAGTCGCAACCTAAAGGAAGGTTTAACCACGTCAAAATGAAATTTAAAATAGGGTGCGAGTTAAGAATGACTACGCAGATAGGGGATTATGACATGGATTATATTATTCTATACCTAGGGTTGAACGTTAATATTCTGACATGAAAGACTTGGGAGAGCATGGGAAAGTCACGATTGGACTGGTCTCTTGTCCAGTTGAGGCTTGCAAATAAGGTGAAGGTCCTACCAATTGGTAGGTTGAGTGAAGTCCCTATCGATATTAAGGGGCTGTGAACATTTGTGGAATTTGAAGTCATTAACATTGTCGATGACATGAAACCATATCCTGTGATCCTAGGGATAGATTGGGCCATAGATAATCAGACCATTATAAACTTCAAGAAAATAATCCTCTCATTCGAGGATGATGAGATGAGGTTAGTGTTAAAGAAATATGTGAAGTTCTAGTGGACAGAATCTTGTCAGGAAAGCTTATACAAATTAAAGAAAAAGATTTCCATTGCGCCAATACTAGTATTTCCCAACTGGAAGAAGTAGTTCCATGTCCATCTCGATGCGTCGTATGTCGTGCTCGGCATCGTCTTGACAAAACCAGGTGAGGGTGCGCTTGACCACCCTATTTCTTTTGCTAGAAGAAAAATGTCAATGGAAGAGAAAAATTATATGATAAAAGAGAGGGAAGGCCTCTCCAGTGTATATGCACTACAAAAGTTCCGACGCTACTTGTTGGGTGGATATTTCAAAATGTACATTGATCATTCGACATTGAAATACCTTATAAATAGGGCAGTATTGGGGGGAAATATTTTCGATGGATTCTCCGTTTTCAATAATTTGACTTTGAAGTCATCATTAAACCTAGTCAACTGAATGTGGGGCCTAATTACATGTCGAGGATAGAAATTGGTGAAGAACCAATCAGTCCAGAGGATAACCTTCCTAACATACAACTATTTGTGGTCACCATGATGGATGATCAAAATAAGGAGTTTAACACTATCATCCACTTTGTGAGCACAGGTTATGCTTCTGATGGATTCACCACTGTACAGAAGAAACATTTGGTTTTCAAAGTGGCTGACTTTATGATGATCGTGAGACACTTATACAAGATGGATGCAGATGAAATATTGCGACATTGTGTCTTTGACTATGAACGACATTGGGTAATGAGTGAAGCACATGTCAGTGTCGCAAGAAGACACTACAGTGGAAAGGAAACTATGCACAAGATATTGCAAGATGGATTATGGTGGCCAACCATACATATGGATACCAACAACTTTTGTCGATGCTGGGATGTTTTTCAGAGGACAGGAAAATGTTCGAGATGCAACGAGATGCTGCTTGCACCGTAGATAACCCTTCAAGAATTTGATAAATGGGATGTTTATTTTGTTGGTCCTATCATTCCACCAAGAAAAAGGACTGGCATGCACTACATTATCACAACAACACACTACTTAACCAGATGGGATGAAAATGCACCTGTAAAAGATTATACCGCTGCAATTGCAATAAATTTTTTATTTGAAAATGTGGTGACTAGATTTGGATGCTCGAAAATTATGCTAAGCGACCAAGTTATGCACTTTGTTAACAAAATGATTGATGAGCTTACCACAGAATTCCATATTCAGCATAGAAAGACAACACCCTATCATCCTCAGGAGAATGGAATGGTTGAAGTGTTCAACAAGATCCTGTAAAATTCATTAACCAAAGTATGCAACACGCACTGAGATGCTTGGGATTAGAAATTTTTAGCCGTGCTATGGGCATACCACATGACTTGTAAGCCACTGACATGCCACGCACCATTCTGATTAGTGTATGGTAAAGAAGTTGTTGTGCTGATGGAGTATATTATGTCGAGCTTAAGAATTTTGCGCTAATAGAAATGACAGATGTGGATGTCGTCGAGCAAAGGTTTGTTATATTTTTATCATTCAAGCTAGAATTATATCAGGATCTTTAATTGAGAGAATAACAAGCATAGAAATCAAACACAAGAGACAATGAACACAATGTTTTTCCTCGAGGAAACCATAAATGGAGAAAACCCCAGAACTTCCTAAGAGATAGAATCAACACCAAAAGTAGAACCCCAAAACAGTAAGATGGTCTCCCGACAACAGTAGTCTCTCTCTTTCTAGCCCCAGCAACTTATTCTCCCTCATCTATGCGCTACAACTGAGTGTGAGTGAGTGTGTGTTAAATAGAGAGGCTCACTCTCTATTTATACTAATTCCTGACTTGACAATAACTCACTAGGGCCGACTTCTCTAGGAGAGTCTAATAACCCTAGGGCCCCACAACTGTCGGGACTTTAACCCTTGATCAATAGGAGAGTTACCCACAATAAATTGACATGACCTTTTCACATTATAGAAACTCTCTATCGGAACATTGGGGCATGACATGACTCAATTACATTACAAACACTTCCCGAAATAAACATCGGGGTACAATACATAAGATATACAAGTGAATACATTTCAAAGTTACAATTACATCAGCACCCGCTCTTAACTAGGAAGGTATTCTCTCAACACAATTTATCAGCACAAGTATTCTTCTCTGTATCATCTGGATCATCATCGATTCCTCATCATCTTCAAGTCATCTTCATCTTGATCCAGATCGTCACTCGATCTGGATCATCATCACTGGATCAACATCACTATATATGGATCATCACTCGATCTGGATCATCACTGTTGGATCATCATCACTGGATCTGGATCATCACTACTAAATCATCATCACTATATCTATATCATCACTCAATCTAGATCATCATCATTGGATCTAGATCATCACTCGATTTGGATCATCAATGGGTTATCATCACGGGTCCTATCTCTTGATTCTTCTGGTCACAGGAAGTTCTACAGAGTCAGCCCTTTTTCATGTTGGTTGTAGGCCTAGCCTCCATGTAGGTATTTTTTAGCACTTATATCTTAACCTAATTCAGAATGGCCCGCCCAACACTTACATCTGACCTCATCTTATCAGAAAGGCATGCCCATCACTCACGTCTAACCATTAGAGGAACACATCCACCATCATGTCAGAATGTTCCAGCCCTTACATTTGACCATGGGAGGGCCCAACCTTCCCCCATGTCAAAATGGACTAACCCTTACATCTGACCATGGAAGGAACCAATCCCATCACCATGTCTGAATGGCTCTCAGTCCTAGACTGAGGGTTCCTGGTAATTGACCAGGTGCCTTCATTCTCCCACAAAATGACATTAGCCCTTACATCTGACCATGGGAGGGCCCATCCTGCCCCCATGTCAGAATGGCCTAGCCCTTACATCTTACCATGGAAGGAACCAATCCTCTCACCATGGAAAAATGGATCTTAGTCCTAGACTGAGGGTTCCTAGTAACTGACCAAGTGCCTCCATTCTCCCAGAGAATGGCATCGACCCTTATATCCGATTAAGTGGGAACACATCCCTCAATCACATCAGAATGGCCCTACACTTATATCTGATCATGTGAGACTACATCCCACAGTCATATCAGAATGGCCCTCAGTCCCAGACTGAGTATTCCTTGTAATTGACCAGGTACCTCCATTTAGAGAATGGAAATCAACGCTTATATATGATCATGTAGGAACCAATCCTACAGTCATATTAGAATGGCTCAGCACTCATATCTAACATGGAAGGAACCAATCCTCTCACCATGACATAATGGCTTAGCCCTTACATCTTACCATGGAAGGAACCAATCTTCTCACCATGTCAGAATGGCTCACGGACTCATCACTTCCCCTTGGAGGGAACCTCGATCTTGAGAACACCAAGCTTCTCCCTGAAGTACTTAAACTTCACTCTGGTCAATGGCTTCGTCAACACATCAACTATTTGTTCATCTGTCGCAATGTACTAGAGCTTCACTATTCCTCTTTGCACCATATCCATGATATAGTTATACTTGATCTCGATATGCTTCGACTTGTCATGGAACATCGGGTTCTCTGAAAACTTCACACAACTCTGGTTGTCACAATATATACAAGTAGCACCTAACTGGAGATCGAATAAATCAGACAGTAGCTTCCTCATCCATACTACCTCACAACTAGCTAAACAAGCTATGAAATACTCTGCTTCAGCTGTACTCAGTGCCACACAGGATTTCTTCCTGCTAAACCAAGAGATCACACCTGATCCCATACTGAATCATAACCCTGAAGTGCTCTTCCCATTGATGGAACTTCTTGCCCAATATACATCAACATAACCCTCTAGTTTAATCTTCTTATTTTCCTCATACTTGAGCCCATAATCAACTGTACCCCTTAGGTACCTTAGAATACACTTTACAACAACCAAGTGAACATGTCTTGGATATGTCAGGAACTGGCTCAAGGTGTTCATAGCAAAGCAAATGTATGGTCTTGTGTTCGTCAGGTACATCAAGGACCCAATCATCTGATGATACATCATAGCATCAACCGTTTCTGATGAAGCATCACTCAATAGCTTCAGGTTTGATGCCATAGTTTTGGTCATGGCCTTGCAATATATCATCTCGAACCTCTTCGAGATCTCTACCATATACTTCCCTTGTCCCAGGGAAATTCCATCTACATTCTACCACACCTCCATGCCTAGAAAATAGTGCATCATACCCAAGCCCTTCCTTTCGAACTCGGAAGCAAGCTTCCTCTTCGTATCATCAATCAACCCATCCATACATGTAACAAAGAGATCATCTACATACAGTAGGAGTATCACTGGGTTACCATCTTCAACCTTGTAGTAAAGGTTGGAATCTTCTTTACTCTTGGTAAAGCCCAAATTGGATAGAAAGTTCTCAATTCTACCATACCATGTCCTAGGTGCCTGTTTTAAACCGTACAGGGCTTTCTTCAATTTACATACATGAGACTCCCTGTCATGTGTCTCAAAACTGAGTGGCTTCTCCACATATACTTCCTCTTCCACTACACCATTCAAGAAATCAATCTTGACATCCATTTGGTGTATCTTCCATTTGATTACTGCAGCCAGAGCAAGTACTGATCTCATGGAAGCATATCTGGCTATAGGTGAAAAAGTTTCTTCATAATCGATTCCTTCTTTGTGGGAGAATCCATGAGCCACAAATCTTGCTTTATATTTTTCTATGCTGCCATCTGCAGCATGCTTGATCTTGTAAATCCATTTGGAAGTTACAACAGACTTCCCTTCTGTTCTTGGGACAACATCCCAAACATCATTCTTCATGATCGATTGATACTCTTTGATCATAGCATCCTTCTTCATACTCTTGGAAGGTTCTTTATCAATGAAATCACATAATAAGGCTAGATACCCAGAGTAGGACCTGGTCCTCTTTCTTTCGCTGTGATTCTCTTCTGGAGCCCCATATATTTTTTCACCTTGGATAGCTTCTCATGCCCAAGTAGGTTTCCTCTTGTGAGGATTCTTCTCTTGAGATGAATCTACATGTTCTTGAGATTCTTTTAATTCTCTATCTTCTTCTTGAATTTCTTCATTCATCATTGTGTCATGAATTCTAGGTGCTTCTGTTTCTTCAAGTTCTTCAATAGGCCTCTTTCTAGATTTGTTGTAAGTTGAGTCTTTGTCAAATGTTACATCCTTGTTGATGTCGATATTCTTGAATCCTAGGAAGTATATTTTGTAAGCCTTTGAGTTTTCAGAGTATCCCACAAATATACCCTTCTTTCCTGAAGGATCTAACTTTTTCCTCTTTTCTTTTCGAATGTGTATGTACACTGGACAGCTGAATATTTTGAGATGGTTGACTTCTGGTTTCTTGCTAGAAAATACTTCTTCAAGTGTCTTGTTCTTGAGTACTCTGTGTGGAGTACGGTTCTATACATACACTATTCTTCTGGCAGCTTCTTCCCATAGATGCATGGGAATATATTGATCATGAAGCATAGCCCTTGCAGCTTCCATGATCATTCTATTCTTCCTTTCTGTAGCCCCATTCTGTTGTGGATTATATGGAGTGGTTAACTCCCTCTTAATCCCTGAATCTTTGCATAATTCTTTGAATTCATTTGATGTGAATTCTCCGCCATTATCTGATCGAAATGTCTTGATCTTGTTTTTAGTGTGGTTCTCAATCAAGTCTTTGAATTCCTTGAACTTGCTGAATACTTCATATTTGTTCTTTATGAAGTATATCCATGTCTTCCTAGAAAAATCATCGATAAAAGAAACATAGTATACATAACCGCTTAATGAACTTGATGACATTGGGCCGCATACATCGAAGTGAATGATTTCCAAGATTCCTTTTGTCTTGCTCTTGCTACTTGGAAATGTCTTCTTTGTGTTGTTTCCTTTCGCACATCCCTTGCAAACTCCATCATGTTTTGCCTGAATTTCTAGAAGACCTTCAACATATTTTCTTGCAAGTGGTAGTGCTCTGTAGTGCACATGTGCAAGCCTTCTATGCCAAAGTTCATTTGGCTCTAGTGTTTCATGGACCAAAGCTTGTTCTGGATGGCCATTCAATTTGTATAGGCCTCCCTCTTGTTCCCCAATCACTACTGCATCATCAAAAGTCTTTCCCTTTGGCCACATGAGAACTTGGCCATATACAAATGCAACCCTCATGCCTTTTGCATCTAATGTAGATATGGAGAGGAGGTTCTTCTTAAGTCTTGGTACAAACAATACATCCTTCATCTTCATAGACTTTCCAAACTCTAGCTTATAGGAGGATTCTCCACTACCTTTTATTGGATACTAGTAGTCATCTCCAAGTTTAACCTTATGGGGTGATTCATGTTCTGATAGTCTCACAAAAGAATCTTTGAATCCTATCATATGTTTGGAAGCCCCATTGTCTATAATCCAATCATTGCTTCCATGTGTGATGTTTCTTGTGAGAGCAGAAATCAAAACATATTCTTCATCAATTGAAGAATCATCACTTTCTTTCTTATTTATCTTTGTGGAAGGTTCATCATCTTCTGCAGCATGAGCATGATGTCTTCTCTTGTTGTTTTTCTTCTTGTGGGAGTTTCTTTTGTTTCTAGGACAATCTCTAGCATAGTTTCCTATTTCATCACAAGTATAACATCTGAGTTAAGCTTTCTTGGAGGAAGAATGCTTACCTTTAGAATGATGATGATGGTCCCTTCTGTTTTTCTTGGATTGAACTATGAGAGATTGATCTTCACTTCCCATATTTTCTTCTCGATCTGTTATCTGAGCTTCTTCTTGTGATCATTCTTCCCATAGTCTGCTAAACTTGACTAGCTTCTTTCTGGCACAGATCCCTTGAATGAAACAATCCCATGTCCTAGGGAGACCATTCAAGGTGGTCATTACAATCTTTGCATTCTCCACTTCTTCATCCACTGTTTCAAGTTTTTCTTTAATCTGGGAGACCCTTGTGAAGTATTACTGTATGTTCTCTGCATTCTATATCTTCACATTCTTCAACTGGTTCCTCAAAGTCATCTTCCAGTTTATGTTCTTTCCTGAAAACAATTTGGTTAGGGAATCAAACATAGCTTTAGGTGTCTTTAGGGAGGACACCTATGGTATGAGGTGATCCTTGATTGAATCAGCAATAATCCTCTTATCCATAGCCAACTTATTCTTGTGTAAGGCCTTAGCCTCATCTTCCTCTGGAATTGGAACCTCCTCATTGATGTAGGATTCCAACTCATTTTCTTCTAGGACCAGGGAGATCCTATACTTCCAGGCTTAGAAGTTATCAACTCCCTCAAGCTTTTCATAAATCTTGGTATGGTGATACATCTTAACTGAGCACCTCAAATGGAAATAAAAAATATTTAGATCTTACCAGGTCAAGATGTCGGAACTGGATTTGAAGCTGAATTTCTGTAGTGCTGGTTCAGAAGCAGATTAGGGTTTGACTTTCCTAGAGTTCTGTCCAACCAAATGCTTTTATCTTGATCTCTAAACTTTTATTTTGAGGAGGATATCAATCCATGCCCGGGCTCACTAAAAAATTCCACTTCTGTGGAAAGCCCTAATTTCTGGCACTAGTGTCGGGTCAAAAGCTGAAAATGCTCAGAATCAAAATTTGCTTCGACAGAATTATGCGCCCTAGAGAGGAGATTCAGGCCAACCTTCTTTTGCTAAAAATCTATGGAGAGAGATCCAATAAGTAGGAATCCCTAGTTTTCGTAGATGCATAGTGTCTTCTTCTCAGGTTAGCTCTGATACCATGTTATATTTTTATCATTCAAGCTAGCATTATATTAGGATATTTAACTGAGAGAATAACAAGCACATCAATCAAACACAAGATGCAATGAACACAATGTTGTTCCTTGGTGAAACCATAAATGGAGAAAACCCCACAACCTTAGAGATAGAATCAACACCAAAAGTAAAACCCCAAAATAGTAAGATGATCTTCCGACAGTAGTAGTCTCTTTCTATCTAGCCCTAGGAACTTCTTCTTCATCAGCTATGCACGCTACAACTGAGTGTGAGTGAGTGTGTGTTAAATAGAGAGGCTCACTCTCTATTTATACTAATTCCTGACTTGACAATAAATCACTAGGGTCGACTTCTCTAGGAGATTCTAATAACCCTAGGGCCCCACAACTGCGGGGACTTTAATCCTTGATCAATAGGAGAGTTACCCACAATTACTTGACATGACGTGTTCACATTATAGAAACTCTTGATCGGAATATCGGGGCATGACATGACTCAATTACATTACAAACACTTCCCGGAATAAACATCAGGGTACAATACATAAGATATACAATTGAATACATTTTGAAGTTACAATTACATCAACAAGGTTGGTGCACGTTCAGATGAAGGAATAATGCTTCATCGCAAGATTCCATAAAAACATAGAAAAGCAAAGGCAAAAAACATGGCATGATCGCCATATTAGCACTAACCAATTCAATGTTGGAGGACTTGTTTTGCTATATGACAGTAAATTTTTCAAGCATCCAGGGAAATTAAAGACGCATTGGCTAGGTCCATATGTGGTTGCATACATCACTAACGTAGGTGCAATAAAATTACATAAGCTAGACGGAATGCCAGTCGCAGCATTGGTCAATGAAAGAAACTTGAAACCTTACTATGATGGTCACGACATGTCTGGGTAAAGTAAGAAGCAGTTAAAAAAAGTACAACATAAAGAAACATAGAAGAGGAAACTACTCTCTCGCACGTGTGTGACAGAAGTATGCAAATTGTCATAAAAGCGGGAATGACAGGCTGGACGTCATTAAAGTGCAGATACATGGAAATATTGAGGCAGTTATGGTAGTGAAGCGTCATTGTTTTGAAAAAGTACAAGGAGAATGGTGGTGTGCATTTTGGTCCCATTGGTCATCCTCGCCATAACTTCCTTAAATTCCCTAACAGGTATAGATCAAAACTCAAGTATGCGAGATAATTTTGAAATGCGTTGAATGGGAATGCCATGTGATCGACAAGAAATCGATATGTCATTCAATGATCACATACAGGATAGGTGCATCCCTATAATTATGAGCCTTCATCGACAACATTTCTTTTACGTACATAGAGAGAAGAAGAGTGAACTAGAGCTTGTGATTGTGAGAGACAAATTTAATGTTTATTAAAGTTTCCAGCTCCAGTGAGCAATTAGACACTACTATCACCTCACTGTGCCCAATTGTAGAAGAGATCATATCTTTAGAAGTACAATAGAAAGAAGAATAATTAGAAATGTTGGCACGACCAAGACCATAAAAAGCTCCTATGGCTGGTTCAGCCCCTGCTTTGGCCTCTGGCTCGGCCCCTACAGTGGCCCCAGTTCAATACCCACTAGTTAGCATACTAGTTGCAGGTCCATGACCATTTTTTGGAGAGGGACATTCCAAAATCATCGAAGCCTCAAGTTAGGTCAAAGAAGCATAAGGCCATAGAGGATATACCTGCTAAGGAAGCACCTGAGTCACCCCTACATCAATATGCAAACACCACTGTAGAAGACTGGAACCTATTACCACCCTATGTTTGACCAAGAATATTAGAGGCACCTAAAGTAAAGCTTCCGTTGAAAGCGCGCTCCTCCTTGGTCACACCCTAGATCCCTATGGGAGTGCCACTGCTGATGAACATAATCCCAAAATTAGTGAAGTTGCAGTTTGAAGATATTGATACAAGGAAGCAAGCAAAACTTGAGAGAAATAACCGTTATGGTCATGACTCTAGCCGCACCTCCTGAGCCACAGTTGGTCATGCCAATGCAATGGGATCAAGGGATAGAAATCATGGGCCTACTAACCCTTTTAATAATGTCGTATTTTGGTCAGAGTACGAAGGTGATAAACTATATGAAATGACTCATGGTTTGTTTCCATGGAGGCTATCTATGGCTCAACAAGTCATATTCTTTTGATGTCAATCTCATTTCATTGATAATGGGTCTTTCGCATCAAGGAAATGACCCTACGTGATATCTTTGTGCAAACAGAGATACAACAAAGATGAAGCACAAATATGACCTCCAACGAGGGAATAGAGGATTCTTGATTTCCTCTATAACTAACAACACAGTGAGGTTCATCACAAATATTCTATCTTGCAAGATGATGCACAAGATGCAGCCAACCGAGTGCAACATCGGGACAGTGGGACTTGTAGAGCAGTGCGTAGAAGGTGTGGTGTTCAAGTGGTCGCAATACTTACTGAACGAGTTTCTATATGATGCCAAGCAGGCGCAGGAGCATCCTAAGACAAAATTCCACTACTCCTGGCTCCTTATTTTAATTTCTTTTGTGATTTGGTCAGACCCACCAGATTATTAATCGTAAGATGTCCCAGTAATTTTCCATGGCACAAAGTATCAAAACCTATGGGAGGACAATGAAGACCATATCTAGAATAAGGACAATAATATAGAGTTATTTCTGCATGAGGAGTCACTGTGCGACATAATCAAATAACATCACTAACTAAAAGTTGCGACATTCCAAAGGTATTCATATTTTATAAACTTCTAGGATGGTGTCCATAATATTATCCTTGATCCATCACCATTTATTATTGTCAATGAGGATGTGGAAGCTGTAATCCAGGATTGGCCTCAGGAATGGCATGTCCTGGTTGACGTGGAAATGGACCAGGAAGGTAACCAAGGAGGATACCATGGAAATGGCCAAGGAAATGGATGGTGTTATAAATTTTTCCTTTTATTCATCCATGTCAACCTCTTGGAATAATTATGGATATGCATCATGCATATTACTTTCGAGCTCCCAAGTAGCTTCTTCCAGACTAATGTTTTTCCATTGAACCTTTACCTATCTGATGGTACGATTCTAGAGTAAAAGTTCTCTCCTATTGAGAATGCGTTCTGATCCCACTTGGAACTCCCCCTCTGATTCCACTTGGATTACATTCCAGTTAATCACATGAGAAGCATCATGAACACATATTTTCAATATAAAAATGTGAAACACATTATTTACTTTAATACTGGGTGGTAGGGCTAACTAGTATGCAACCGACCCTAATTTAGCTATAATTTCAAAGGGACTGCAATACCTAGGTGCAAATTTCTTGTACTCTCCCAATATCAAGGTACTTTTCTTGGGATTAACCTTTATGTATACATGATCACTCACCTAGAACTCTCTAGGAGTTCTTTTTAAATCGTCATAACTTGTCTTCCTATCCTGGGAAACCTTCAAGTTTTTTTGTACTTGTTTCATGGTTAGTTCCATATCTTCTAATAATTCAGGTCCTAACATTAATCTATCAACATGAATGCTCCATGAGATTGGAGTATTACACTTACTCCCATATAAAATTTCAAATGGACTCATTCTTACGTAAACATGGAAATTATTGTTATAAGCAAATTCAACCAAGTGTAGGTAGTCTTCCCACTTACCTGATTTGTCCAGAACATAAATTCTTAGCACCTCCTCTATAAATTGGTTTACTATTTCAGTATTCCCACCCATTTGTGGATGATATGCAGTACTGAAATTTAACTGGGTACCCAAGCATTTAAACAAGGATTTCCATAAGTTACATGTAAACTCCACATTTCTATCCGAGACTATTACCTTCAGTATGTAATGTAACTTGAATATTTCTTTCATGAAGATGTCTGCAATATTAACAGTTTTGTAGGTAGATTTGATAGGTATAAAATGAGCCAATTTTCTTAATTTGTCAACCACAACCATGATGGAATCATGTTGTCTGAAATTCTTGGGAAATTTGGGGATGAAATATATGCTAATGGTCTCCCACTTCCATTCTGGAATGGGTAATGGCTACAACAAACCTGCGGGATGTTGATGCTCTAATTTAACTTACTTATATTCCATGCAACGAGCTAATTATTCAGCCACTTCCTTTTTCATGTTTGGCCAAAATAAGTCCTTTATGATCATGGTAATCATTTTCTGATACCCCAGATGCCTCGAGTATGGTATTTTATCTAGTTCATCCATGACTGTAAATTTAATTTCTCTTATGTTATGTATATACAACCTATTTTTATACAACAATAATCCTTGTTGGTTTAGGATAAAGTCCATTTTTACATGTTCTTGTTCAATTTTAGTAGTCTTTTCTACTAAACTCTAATGGGGACTCTGATATTCCCCATCATAATTTCCATTACTTAAAATATGATCTCCTAGATCATATTCGTATCTACTTCTTGCACATAGTAAATTTTCATGGTGACTTATACTGTCCACTACTTTATTTTCTTTTCCTTTTATATTCCTTATTTTAAAGTCATGCTCGCTTAGAAAGGACAACCATCTGGATTGCCTTGCATTTAAACTATGTTGATCAAATAGATATTTAAGGCTTATGTTGTCTGACATAAGTACAAATTTTCCTCCAATTAAGTAATGTCGCCACATTTTTAAGGCGTGAATTATAGCAGCAAGTTCTAGATCATGTGTCGCATAATTCTTCTCATGATCTTTTAGTTTTTTGGATTCATAAGCTACAACATAATTTTATTGTTGTAAAACTCCACCTAACCCTTCATTACAAGCATCGTTACGCATGGCAAAATACTTGAATGGATCAAAAAATTCTAAGATCAGGGTGGTGGTTCATATTTTTTTTAATTTGTTAAAACTTTCCTCGCACTTTTTAGTCCACTCAAACTTTGTTCCTTTATTTTGTAAGGAAGTTATGGGGTAGGAAATATTAGAAAATACTTCTATAAACTTCTTGTAGTATCCAGTAATTCCCATAAATGATCTAATGTCAGATACATTTTGAGGAACTGACCATTCCATGATGACTTTTACCTTATCTGGGTCGACTAAGATTGTACTGAATCTTGTCTTTGAAAAAGTCACACATACTGGACTTTGCATAACGTTGTCATTCTCTTAATACTTGAAAAACTATTTTTAGATGTTCTTAGTGTTCTTGTTCATTCTTAGAGTAGATTAATGTGTTGTCAATGAAGACAACCACAAATTTATCCACATAGTTACTTAAAATGGTGTTCATTAAACACATGAACACCGCAGGTGCATTTGTAAACCCAAAGGGAATTACGAAAAACACATAGTGACCATAATGGGTCCTAAATGTTGTTTTAAAAATATCTTCATATTTTATTCGCACTTGATGATAACCTGACCTTAAATCTATCTTTGAAAATATAGTCGCTCCGCAGGACTGATCGAACAGATTATCTATCCATGGAAGTGGGTATCGGTTTTTAATAGTCATTTTATTTAGTTTCCTGTAATCTATACATAATCTTAGTGTACTGTCTTTATTTTTCACAAATAAGACTTGTGCTCCCCAGGAAGACACACTTGGTCGAATGTAATTTTTATCGATTAGTTATTGTCATTGTGATTTTAAATCTGTGAGTTTGATTATGTTCATTCGATATGGAGTTTTTGATGTTGGTATCGCTCTAGATATCAGATCGATTGTGAAGTCTATATCCCTTTTTGGAGAAATTCCATGGAATTCTTATTAAATTGAGCACATAGATCTGTGGACAAACACACAACTCACAAGATAGATCACACAATTTACTCAGTTATTGAAGAATGAAACAATGCAAAAATGGCTTGCAGCTATGAATGCTTTTCATTAATCAAAGAGTAATTAGATAATAATTACAATGAAGTACAATGGCTTAAATAGCCACATGCAATTCGAATCCACATGAGGAAATTCAAATTGATTAGACTCTACTTGACTGTAGGTAACTAATACCTTGTCTAAATCACTATCGGATGACTCAATAGTTAACTGACCTTGTCTAAACCATAACCGAAGTTCATCGGAGTTCTAAAACACACCTCAAGTGTTACATTCAGTGTTGATTGAGGCTAACTGACTGTGGCAGGTGAGAAATTGACCCCTCCTGAGTGCATCCATGCAAACCTAGTGCTAACTTAATGTAGAGGACTAGAACTGAATGTAACTGACTCCTAACTTAGCTTGACTAGTCACTAACTGAACTGAACTGACCTTGGTTGGTTTCGGCACTTCCAGTGGCTCCTAAATTGTAGGGATTGGTCTAGGAGGCTCCTAAACTGATGCAATCAAGTGCAATCAGTGGCAGTAGTCTTTAATTAGTGTTGCCCACACTTTAGTAACTGAAACATGTGCCCCAATTAGGCCATCTGGACCCAATGGTGCTAGTGACTAAAAATAGACTGGATGGACTCCTGATTTAGACATGACTCCCGATTTAGACATCTGACCAAATTGGACAAGGGAGGATTAATAATCCTAAAACCCCCCCTAAATTCTAACTTGGACAATCTGTGGGACCTGGTAACTAATACCATAGGTCACCCATTACATCAAGTAAATTAAAGTAACTGCTCAAAAATAAGGTGCTGGGGAAAAAATTACATGGGAAAAAAATCTATTGATTGCGTGGGCAGACCCGGGTTTACTATGATTAATCAACAACACCCAAAACTCACTGGTCCTTTCGGCAACAGACCGCGAAGCGATCTGAAGTCTCACCCGAAGTGAATCTCATGGGTTGGCCAAGACTCAAGTGTCTTGGACCAGGTTCTGTGCACCCTACTTCTTTCCTCTTACTCCTGTGCGCTACTAGATCCACTAGTCCGGCGCCTCTCACGTTCCCTTCCGCTCGCAGCACTTCTACCTGTGCGATGCTTAACCCTGCGCAAGTCGCATGATCTCCTCCCGCGTCTCACAACTCTCACTTACTCGCAATATTCCCAACCTTACCGCATCTCTGCGCACCGCGGGACACCCATCCTCTCCTCAACGCTAAGCCCTCAGCTCGTAGTATCGCGCATTGCAGCTCCTCTGCCGATGCGATACCGCCTCTCTGCGATATCTTACCACTACGACTTTGCGCTCTTAACGTTGATTGTGCCGATGTGTGAAACTCTACTTCTCAGAAACCTATTGTGAGTAACTGCTCATTAGTGACAGACGTGAAAGAGACCTTAAACAGCCTACTGCGATACTTCAACTTATCTTTTATCCTCTTGCATTATCATGAGCGACAAATACATACATTCATCTACTGCTACTATCATTACATGCATAATAACCAGTGACAATAAACAAATACAATCACATCCATTCAACACATAACACGCAGATTTAACGTGGTTCACCCCCGGGATGGGAGCTACGTCCACCAAACTGTGCTTCTATTATATATCTTGAGGGAAGTTAGCACAGTTTGTTGCACTACAAATGCAGCGCAAGGTCTCTCCTAGATCTCTGATCTTATCCCTGCATTGCCTTTCTCTCAATACCCCTTCCCTCTCTATTCTCTCTATGAATGATTACATACAGACTCAAATGACTCACAGACAACTATGTGTCTGGATTGTTACAACGCAGTCTGTCTGACTGATTCCTGAATCTACAAAACTATCAACTGACCAACTATCTACTAATTGATTATCTAACCGCCCAACCAACCCTTTACAATACAAAAATGCAAGCTTTTATAGGCAGCCCGAAGGTCGTGCCATTACAACACTGTGGGCCTGTCCCAACAGTAAAACCATACCCTTAATAGTGACGGTTGGTCCTCTCTGTCCTTGAGGTAGCCACTTCCCATCACACCGCAGCTCTCTGCAGTCTTCCATGCTTCCTGGCACTGACCATGGGTACTATGCACCGCTTCTCCTTCTGTCCTTCGCCTTCAATGCTTGAGCCTCGTTGCTCCTTCTTCTTTATGAGGGTCGCTGAGCCCTCCTATCTTCCGCCACTGCCTTCAATGCATTGGTTGAGCTTTCTTCTCTCGTCCGCTCTGGTACCGTTGCCTTCTTGACTCTTCTATCCCAAAATTCATAGTTTCCGGCTCTGCTCTCCAGCTGGAAACGTGCTACGGCGTCGTAGCTCCGCCCTGTCCTTTTTCCGCTAAACTTCTCTCTTTCCGCCAAAACTAGCAGCTTCTTCTGTAGCTGCGGGATACTGCTCCAACAGTCCCCTAACACTTACTTGTGGCTCGCCCCGAGCCACTACCAGCAGGTGTCTCCTGTTGTAGCTTCTCCTTCGCCTCCTGCGAAGTCTTCTGCAACTTATCTAGAAGTTCTGCAACTTCATTCTTCATCAGCTCGGCACGCTCTTTTTGGAGTTTCGGTAACGTAGCTCGGTGGGCTTTCGTATGCTTTCTGCCCTTCGTCATGGTGTCGCTTTCTTCGCTCTTTCTGCTTTATGAGCGCTCTAGCGTTTGAGAAGTGTTCCACAGATGTCCTTTCCTCATTATGTCGGTTAGAACTTTTATCACAAGGAAAATATGTATCTTCCATCCTCCTCAAACCTTTTCTTCCATCTAGAGCCTTGTGGACGGAGAAGAAGCAACCCATGAACTCCGCTCCGAGGACAAGCCTTTGTCCTTGTTCTGGAAGTCTCCCCTCCACTGGGTTTGCAGTCTTCTTCCACTTCTCTTCTCTTTGAAGTGGTCCAGGTCCATAGGCTGCCTTCAATCCTCAAGGTGTTGTTTTGCCTTTTCTTGCTCAGCACCCCTCTCCAAGCATGCACGCTGCCTCTGATCTATGACAACCATATGTTGTTTCTGTACCTTAGGAAGCTGTTGTTCTTCGGTTAGCTGATCAGATGGATCAGCGACCTTCTCCCGTTGCTTTCTTTTTCTGATTTTTACCTTCCTTGTAGCGGGAGATTTCTTCTCATCAGTCTTCTGCTCTGCTTTCTTATCTTCAGTGGTCGGCTCGGCAGTCTTCTTCTTCTCAGCGAAGACTTTAGTGACCACTTCTACTTCTGGCGCTTGACTCTTCATCCCTAGCGACTGTCTAACTTGTGTTGTACTTAGTTTCACAACCCTGGGCGACGTCGTCATGGCGGATCTACGGTCACCAGGACCGGGGTCAAAACGTCTCAACATGCCTTCTCGAGGTTCATTTTGAGTCAGACTCCGCTTGGCTCAATATTTTGGGCGTGCAGTGGCTTTGAACTCTGGAAGTCACTGTACTCTGTAACTGGATTGGCTAATACTTTACAGGGGATACTCAGGACTGCTCTATATGGCTCTCGGATGTTTGCAAATGTGACTCTCGTGCCTGGGTAGTTCCTATATTTATGACGAGTCAGTGGTCCTGGATGGGGCGGTCATCCCGGTAAAACCCGTCGGTCGTAATTATTACCTGGATGAGACCATGCCCGCCATTCCGATCTTCAATAAATGCGGAAATCTGCTCACGTGCTACTCGAATTTTGCGTGCTCAGGTGCCGGTCTTGTCAGAGATTTTGCCAAATCTAGAAACTTAATGAGGCCTGCCGCCAAATCTACGGTAATGGATACCGGTCATTTCCTCCTTAACTGCCTGTCAGACCGTGACAGGACGGTCCACTGTTAGTTGCCAAACTGGATACGTGGCATGGTGACTCGTCACATTGCTGCGATGTAACCTCCTTGTCACCTGCGCAATTTTTTTTTTTTTTTTTAATCGCGCGGGTGCGATTCCTCCTGACTAGGCTGTCTGCCGGTGTAGACTAGTTCCTGGTGCGATGCCTCCTTTCAACTACACTGGGCATCTGCACTTCTGTACACTGTTCATGCTAGGATGGAGAGGGGGGGAAGGTTGTCACTGTAGAGCTTAAGCCTACTGCCATTAATCCATGTGGGAAGAAGCTCCCCGTTCAACTGACTGAGTTGAACATCACCTCCTTCTGTGACTTGCTGTATCTGATATGGCCCCAGCCAATGTGTTTTGAACTTCCCTGGAAACTTCAGAAATTTGCTGTCGTATAGGAGCACTAGGTCTCCGATCTGGAAAGTCTTATTCTTAATGTGTCTATCATGCCAGGCTTTTTCTCATGCTTTCTGCACTGTCTGCTGGAATCCGGCGATAAACCTGTCTTCTTCCAAGGTAAGTAGCTGTGCTAACCATTCCTCGACCGTGGCTATATCAGTCATCCCGGTAATCTGAGCGACTCTTAAGCTAGGAAGAATATACTCCATAGGCATAACAGCCTCCTGTCCATATACCAAGCTGAAAGGTGTGTGTCCTGTAAGTTTCTTGCATGTGGTCCTGTATGCCCACAGCACAGCGTTAACTCTGAGATCCCAGTCATTCCTTTGGTTATTGCAGATCTTCATAAGAGCATTTTCTAAGATCTTATTGAAGGCTTCGACCGTACCATTAGCTTGTGGGTGGTAGGGAGTGCTCTTACAGTGCTGAATCTGGAATTCTTCTATCAATGCCTCAATAGTGCTGTTCAAGAAGTGTGTGCCTTAATCACTCATCAAAATTACTGGGCATCCAAACCTGCTAATGATGTTTTCAAAAAGGAACTGTGCAGCTGTAGCGGCATCACAATTTCTTACTGCCTTGGCCTCTGCCCATCTGGTAAGGTACTATGTTCCAGTGATGATGTATCTCGCACCTGTGCGCTTTCCGGGTGGGTTGATTGGTCCCACAAAATCGATAGCCCATTTGTCGAATGCGCGCAGTGTGACCTGTGGTCGTAGTGGCATTTCATCGTGGTGCGAGGGTTTTCCTACCCTTTGGCAGATATCGCAGCATCTGCAGAAGTCCTTTGTGTCTTTATGCAGTGTAGGCCACCACAAGCCTGCGTCTA
>LPNX010162329.1:228304-294115 GCA_001517045.1 Pseudotsuga menziesii
CAGATTTGCTGCCAATTGCCCAATCAATACTCAGTAGTGCTGGATATGGTCGACTGTCACCAATGATTTCTATGACCTCGAAGTCCACAAAAGTACAAACTCCATCGATATCAACTAGCACCTGCGATAATCGACCCAATGGTGATACTCGCTGCTGATTAGCTAGTCTCAGGTGGATAGGCGATAGGGCTAGCTGAGGACTACCCATCTGTTCCCATGTCTGCTTGGTTAGAACGTTCACCTCTGATCCTAGGTCTAAGACAACCTCATCCATTTCGAAGTCACCAATCTGGGCTGTGAATTTCATCTCTCTTCCTGTCCTTGCATGTCGGGTAATATTATGGACAGCGCGGTGTGCACTGTCCGAGAGAGAGGGTTGCTGACACTGGTCTATCATACACTGTAGCTCACCAATAGCTTTATCATTTCTCAGGAGTTTCAAGCAGCTGTGTAGGAAGGCTTGTATACTTCCTGTCGATTCATCCTCATCACATCTTCCGGATGTGGTAGCCTGCTGTGCCTGCTCAGGGTTATTGCTACAAGGTACTTTCTGCGGTACGCCCCTAGACGGCGGTACCTGCGGTCCTGCTAGTGTAGGTTCATCAAAGGAAGCCTTAGCTTCGTGAAAGATCTCCTTATTCTTCTGTAGGTTGAGTGCAGTTGCTTTAGTAGGAGCTCTGCGCACCCACCCCTGACTTGTGTTCTGTCCGGTCTCCTGCGATGTGCCACTGGTCGAAGCACCGCTTCGTGTCACAATGTTAACTGCTGGTTCTGGTTCCTTAGGTTCAGCAGCAATGAGCTGGATATTCTGGTGTGCAACTGGCTTAGGGTCTCTGATCTTAGCTATCAAGATGGAACACTCTTCTATGGTATGCTCGTAAGATTTGCAGTAATTACAAGTAGTAGTGGCGTTCTGGCAGTCCCTAGCATAGTGTCCGACAATTCCACAATTATAACAAGTGACTGGTCCACGACCTTGACCAAAACCTCCTTCTCTTGCAAAGCCTCCTCCTCGGCCTCGTCCTCTGAATCCTCCTCCTCGGCCTCCGTACGGCTGAGCTGGCTATGTTCCTGTTGCTGGGCCCTGTGCGTCTGCTTGGACTCTGTATACATCCTGTGTTCTTTCTGACAGGAGATCATAACCTCGGCAATCTTGTGGATCATGCCCGACGGATTTATAGAAGATACAATAGAGATTTTTGGGTGTCTGGACATACTTTTGAAGCAAAGGGCATTGCTGAGGTGGATGTCCTTGAGTTCTACATATTTCACACCATGGCCCTCGTGTTCGTGGTAAGGGGTTAGGAGCCCCTGACGCTAAATATTCTGCAAAGACTCGACAGTTGTCTTTACTGTGGCCCTGTTCTCTGCACTTTATGCACCATATGTCTTACATAGCCTCTTTCCCTTTTTTAAGTTCGTGTATCTGTAAGGTGAGATTGGCCAACTGGGTCTGTAGAGTTGTCATCCCTATACTGGTTTCTGCTAAAGGTGAAGCCTCTAGTTTCATTGCCATCTCCAGCGCTTCATCTTGAGTGGTGAGTTTCTGTTGCATTAGTGGCATTCTGATATGAGGGAGCAGTGCTGCGATAAACCATTCTTTATGTTGCTCCGGTGCAAAGTCGAAACTTACTTGGTCTATAAGAGCTTTGAATTTCTGGTCAAAGTCCCAGACTGACTCTGATGGTAGTTGTTTAATATCTTTAAGCTCTGTAATGCACTGAGACTCAGATTTAGGTTTCTTGAACTCTTTAATCATGGCGTTCTTGACCTGGGCGAGCGTCTTAGGTAATGTAGTATACTTTATGTACCATGTCAAGGCTCTGTCTCTGAGTGTGGTAACCAACTGTACAAGTTTAAGGTTATCATCGTTGATTGTTTTGATGGTCCACATAGCTTCGCATAGGAACCAGTGTTGTTCTGGGTCTTCTGCTCCGGTACCTTTAAAAATAGGTAACTTCATGTCGTCCCCCATTCTATTTCTCTGTGGTGGGTGCTGACTGACCGGAGTACTACCACTCAGCGGTGTAGGTGAAGGTGCTGTAACGGGAGTAGGTACTGACTGTGAACTACTAGATGGAGTACCTACGGTATTATTCTGAGTCCCTGTCTGCTTCTGTGGAGTATAGGGGTGGTAAGGGATACCCCCCTCGGGTTCTTCAGTGGTGCTAGGGCTCTGCTGTCTAATACTGTGTGAACTGTCTTCAAATGTAGGAGGACTAAATGCTACTTTATACTTCTTTCCACTCCGGGTTCATCCAATGTCATCAAAATCACTTTCAAATTATTGTGACATTACTAGCTTTACTTATTCGTCTGAGACTAGATCCATTGTTCCTTTTTCATAGAGCAACATCTTAAGGGACAAGTTTAGAGATCTTAGGTACTTACCGCGATATCCTTTGAAGAAGTATCGTTCGGCTGCGCTGAAGCTCTTTCTTTGGTCAACTGCAAACTCTGTAACGTAGCCTTCTAGCACACTAGTGAGCCAGAAGTCCACTGCTCGCGTAATCGGGTTGTCAAGGTTCTGTACGGTCTGAATCAGCTCCGGTGTCCAGACGATGTTTCTTTTCTTCTTGAAGGTGTTGCTATCTTTCAACTTGGATAACCAATCAAAAAGCTCATTTCCGTAGGTGACAAAAAATATAGCGTGTATGTCTGAAGCGATGTGCTTTTCTAGCCAGGACTCTTGCTTAGTCTCGGACTTCTGTTCTCTTTCTTGGTGAACTCCGTTAAGTCTGAATCCAGCCACTCGTGGAATTCTTCTCACGTAGGATGCCAACAGAACATGGACTCCCAGTCATTTAAACCGGCAACGGAACCATTTGTTGATTGCGTGGGCAGACCCGGGTTTACTATGATTAATCAACAACACCCAAAACTCACTGGCCCTTTCAGAAACAGACCGCGAAGCAATCTGAAGTCTCACCCGAAGTGAATCTCATGGGTTGGCCAAGACTCAAGTGTCTTGGACCAGGTTCTGCGCACCCTACTTCTTTCCTCTTACTCCTGCGCGCTACTAGATACACTAGTCCGGCGCCTCTCACGTTCCCTTCCGCTCGCAGCACTTCTACCTGTGCGATGCTTAACCCTGCGCAAGTCGCATGATCTCCTCCCGCGTCTCACAACCCCCACTTACTCGCAATATTCCCAACCTTACCGCATCTCTGCACACCGTGGGACACCCATCCTCTCCTCAACGCTAAGCCCTCAGCTCGTAGTATCGCGCATCGCAGCTCCTCTGCCGATGCGATACCGCCTCCCTGCGATATCTTACCACTACGAATTTGCACTCTTAACGTTGATTGTGCCGATGTGCGAAACTCTACTTCTCAGAAACCTATTGTGAGTAACTGGTAATTAGTGACAGACGTCAAAGAGACCTTAAACAGCCTACAGCGATACTTCAACTTATCTTTTATCCTCTTGCATTATCATGAGCGACTAATACATACATTCATCTACTGCTACTATCATTACATGCATAATAACCAGTGACAATAAACAAATACAATCACATCCATTCAACACATAACACGCAGATTAACGTGGTTCACCCCCGAGATGGGAGCTACGTCCACCAAACTGTGCTTCTATTATATATCTTGAGGGAAGTTAGCACAGTTTGTTGCACTACAAATGCAGCGCAAGGTCTCTCCTAGATCTCTGATCTTATCCCTGCATTGCCTTTCTCTCAATACCCCTTCCCTCTCTGTTCTCTCTATGAATGATTACATACAGACTCAAATGACTCACAGACAACTATGTGTCTGGATCGTTACAACGCAGTCTGTCTGACTGATTCCTGAATCTACAAAACTATCAACTGACCAACTATCTACTGATTGATTATCTAACCGCCCAACCAACCCTTTACAATACAAAAATGAAAGCTTTTATAGGCAGCCCGAAGGTCGTGCCATTACAACACTATGGGCCTGTCCCAACAGTAAACCCATACCCTTAATAGTGACAGTCGGTCCTCTCTGTCCTTGAGGTAGCCGCTTCCCGTCACACCACAGCTCTCTGCAGTCTTCCATGCTTCCCGGCACTGACCATGGGTACTATGCACCGCTTCTCCTTCTGTCCTTCGCCTTCAATGCTTGAGCCTCGTTGCTCCTTCTTCTTTATGAGGGTCGCTGAGCCCTCCTGTCTTCCGCCGCTGCCTTCAATGCAGTGGTTGAGATTTCTTCTCTCGGCCGCTCTGGTACTGTTGCCTTCTTGACTCTTCTATCCCAAAAGTCATAGTTTCCGGCTCTGCTCTCCAGCTGGAAACGTGCTACGGCGTCGTAGCTCCGCCCTATCCTTTTTCCACTAAACTTCTCTCTTTCCGCCAAAACTAGCAGCTTCTTCTGTAGCTGCGGGATCCTGCTCCAACAAAATCCCCCCCTCTAATTAAGCGGGTAGAATCAGGATCAAAATGATTCTTCTATGCACAGGTATCCTAGGGCCTGGCATGTGAACCTCTCCATCATTATGTATGGAGGAATCTTCCTCTTTGAAAGAAGAATGATATGCTCAACTAAATCAGAAATATAGACAGTTGTCGGATGAAGACTGGACCCATGTAGAGAAATTGAAGTCAACTGATAAGTGAGAAAATCTTCTTGAGGATTTATAACATGTGAGGAAAACTCAAGAAAATGATATGTTGCAGACATGAACAGAAAACCATGAGTGGTAAGAACAGCCCCAATTTTTATGAGCAAGTGTCCAGGCGGATGCAGAAAATCTTCCTCTTTACCGGTTCTGTGAGGAGATGAGCATGTGATCAATGGTAGAGAAGCACTGGGAATGTTGAGAGAGAATGGTTGAGCTCCATAGTATAATATATCTTTTGAAATAACTAATGAATCACATAATAAAATATCAGCAACCTCATATGAGGAAACTAACACCAAATCCCCATCAGCAGTTTTGAAGAGAAAGTGTGGTACTTGATTTTTCACATCGGAATTGGTGAGAGCAGCTACAAGCATGACTGAAAGCTCTTGGATTTTAAAATATGAAGCAAATAATATCATATAATAAAGTAAATTAGATCTAAATAGGTTCACAACAGATCCAAAACTATGAAATGAAATCAAATCCCCAGCAGCAGTTTTGTAGGAGACTTGCGGTACTTGTTTCTTCACATCGTTGATGAGAACAGCTACAAGAAGTACTGAAATATTATGAATTTGATATATTAAACCAAGAAATATAAGATAATATCTAAATAATATCATATAAGATCAAATAATGTTAATATCGTATTCAAATAAATGGTTAACTGAGACGGTGGATGCACAACTTTCTTCTTCTTCAAAATTCTGAATTTTGGTGCATGCAACCTGCAGGAATATGCTGGAAAATATAGATCATGGGGAGTGAATGGATCACTCTGATAATCTTATATTTATTCCAAAATATCCAAGGTATCACATATTTTCACACCAACAGCAACATTAGAGGGAGAAAAATCAAATTTCTGTTCACTTTCGGAAGCAATTACTGGTAAATTTTGCACAGAATTCAAAGGAAAATCACTGGTGAATGTTTGCATGGAAGTGCAGCAGTATTTTTATTCAATATCAGAGATTCAAATGTATTCTTATATTTTATACATATTATGAGATGAGATATCAGATATCTCATAAACTTCCGGAGCATCGGGAGAAGGAGTCATTGCATGGAGACTATCTTCAATTCGAATTGACTGTGTAGAAGCTTCTGCTTCTTCTTCATTTTGAACAACTTCATCAGAGAGAGTGGAGGATGATAATTTTGTATCAAGAGTGCTTATGGTGTTGTATATTCTCTCCAAAATTCTATTATGATCCTCATCAATCAGTCCAAAGGTTGTGTCCAATCTTGTCCAGAGTTCCTTCGGGTCTTCAATAGATCTACTGAGGTAGCGCAAGCTAGAAGAAAGACCCATTGATATTGTTCCAAAATCTCCATAACATTTATTCAACCAGTCATTCTCACTAAAAAACTCTTTACTGAGTCCAATAGAAACCCTATAGATACCTTGTCTCATCAGAGATGCAATCATCTTCTTCTTCCATTCTGAATAGTTTGAGAATAGAGAGAGAAGAGGAACTAATGAATCCATTCAAAGTTGTACTTGCAAAAAACACAAAAGGGGAATCGTAAGGTCGACAACTTGTGTATTTTAGGTTTTCATCACACCTAGAATAGTTGATGAATCAAGCTTGATCAACAATTACTTAACTTGGGGTATTAAGTGGTAAACCTTATGCTTCTAGTGCAGAGCTGGAAGGAGCAATTTTTCTCAAAAATGATCTAGTAGGAGATCTGAGGAGGAGAAGTGCCTTGTCCACCAAGGATCTAATACCATATTAAATTGAGTACATAGATTTGTGGAAAAACACATAATTCATAGGATAGATCACACAATTTACTCAATTATTGAAGAATGAAACAGTGCAAAAATGGCTTGCAGCTGTGAATGCTTTTCATTAATCAAAGAGAAATTAGATAATAATTACAATGAGGTACAATGGCTTAAATAGCCACATGAAATTTTAATCCACATGAGGAAATTCAAATTGATTAGACTCTACTTGACTGTAGGTAACTAAACCCTTGTCTAAATCACTATCAGAGGACTCAATAGTTAACTGACCTTGTCTAAACCATAACCGGAGTTCATCGGAGTTCTAAAACAAAACTCAAGTATTACATTTAGTGTTGACTGAGGCTAACTAACTGTGGTAGGTGATAAATGTGCCCCTCCTGAGTGCAGCCATGCAAACCTAGCAATAACTGAATGTAGAGGACTAGAACTTAATGTAACTAACTCCTAACATATCTTGACTAGTCACTAACTGAACTGAACTGACCTTGGTTGGTTTCGGCACTTCCAGTGGCTCCTAAATTGTAGGGATTGGTCTAGGAGGCTCCTAAACTGATGCAATCAATTGCAATTAGTGGCCGTAGGCCTCAATTAGTGTTCCCCACACTTTAGTAACTGAAACATGTGCCCCAATTCGGCCAAGTTGACCCAATGGTGCTAGTGACTAAAAATAGATTGGATGGACTCCTGATTTATACATGACACTCGCTTTAGACATATGTATTAAATTGAGCACATAGATCTGTGGACAAACACACAACTCACATGATAGATCACACAATTTACTCAGTTATTGAATAATGAAACAGTGCAAAAATGGCTTGCAGCTGTGAATGCTTTTCATTAATCAAAGAGTAATTAGATATATAATTACAATGAATTACAATGGCTTTAATAGCCACAAGAAATTCGAATCCACATGAGGAAGTTTGAATTGATTAGACTCTACTTGACTATAGGTAACCAAGACCTTGTCTAAATCACTATCGGAGGACTGAATAGTTAACTGACCTTGTCTAAACCATAATCGGAGTTCATCGGAGCTCTAAAACATAACTCAAGTGTTACATTCAGTGTTGACTAAGGTTAAATGACAGTGGTAGGTGAGAAATGCGCCCCACATGTGTTCAGTAAAGTAAACCTAGAACTAAATGAATGTAGAGGACTAGAACTGAATGTAACTGACTCCTAACTTAGCTTGACTAGTCATTAACTAAAGTGAACTGACCTTGGTTGGTTTCGGCACTCCCAGTGGCTTCCTAAATTGTAGGGATTGGTCTAGGAGGCTCCTAAACTGATGCAATCAAGTGCAATCAGTGGCAATGAGCCTCAATTAGTGTTCCCCACACTTTAGTAACTGAAACATGTGCCCCAATTAGGTCAAGTGGACTCAATGGTGTTAATGACTATAAATAGACTGGATGGACTCCTGATTTAGACATGACTCCCGATTTAGACATATGACCAAATTTGGACAAGGGAGGATTAATAATCCTAACACCCCCCATGAATTCTAACTTGGAAAATCTATGGGCCCTGGTAACTAAGACCATAGGTCACCCATTACATCAAGTAAAATAAAGTAACTGCTTAAAAACAAGGTGCTGGGGAAAAACCACATGGGAAAAAATCCCCCCCTCTAATTAAGTAGGTAGAATAAGGATCAATCTGGTTCTTCTATGCACAGGTATCCTGGGGCCTGGCATGTGAATCTCTCCATCATTATGTCTGGAGGAATCTTCCTCTTTGGAAGAAGAATTATATGCTCAACTAAATCAGAAATATAGACTGCTGCCGGATGAAGACTGGACCCATGTAGAGCAACTGAAGTCAACTAAAATGTGAGAAAAGGTTCTTGAGAATTCATAGAATGTGAGGAACACTCAAGAAACTGATATTTTGCATCCATGAACATAAAACCATGAGTGGTAATAACATCCCCAAGTGTTAGGAGCAGGTGTCCAGGTAGATGCAGAAAATCTTCATCTTTACTAGTTCTATGAGGAGATGAGCATGTGATCAATGGTAGAGAAGCACTGGGACTTGAGAATGAATGCTTGAGATACATAGTCTGATATAGCTTATGAAATAGATAATGAACCACATAATAAAATATCAGCAACCTCATATTAGGAAACTAACACCAAATCCCCATCAGCAGTTTTGAAGAGAAAGTGCGGTACTCTATTTTTCACACCGGAATTGGTGAGAGCAGCTACAAGCATGACTGAAGGCTTTTGGATTTTAAAATATGAACCAAATAATATCAAATAAGAAAGTAAATCAGATCTAAATAGGTTCAAAACAGATCCAAAACTGTGAAATGGAATTAAATCCCCAGCAACAGTTTTGTAGGAGACTTGTGGTACTTGTTTCTTCACACCGTTGATGAGAACAGCTACAAGTGGTACTGAAAGATTATGAATTTGATATATTAAGCCAAGAAATATCAGATCAGATATAAATAATATCATATCATATCCAATAAGGTTAATATCAGATTCAAATAAATGGTTAACTGAGACGGTGGATGCACAGCTTTCTTCTTCTTCAAAATTCTAAATTTTGGTGCATGCAATCCTGCAGGAATTTACTGGAAAATATAGATCATGAGGAGCAAATGGATCACTCTGGTAATCTGATATTTCTTCAAAAATATCCAAGGTATCACATATTTTCACACCAGCAGCAACATTCGAGGAAGAAAAATCAAATTTCTCTTCACTTTCGGAAGCAATTACTAGTAAATTTTGCACAGAATTTAAAGGAAAATCACCGGTGAATGTTTGCATGGAAGTGCAGCAGAATTTTTCTTCAATATCAGAGATTTGAATGTCTTCTTCTGTTTCAGCAATATGAGAATATGAGATATCAGAGATCTCATGAACTTCTGAAGCATCAGGAGAAGGAGTCACTGCATGGAGACTGTCTTCAATTCGAATTGACTGTGTAGAAGCTTCTGCTTCTTCTTTATCTTGAACAACTTCATCAGAGAGGGTGAAGGCCGAGATTTTTGGATGAAATATGATTATGGGGCTGGATGTTCCAAAATATCCATCACTTTTATTCAGCTAGTTAATCTTACTAAAACACTCTTTACTGAGCCCAATAGACACCTGACAGAGACCTTGTCTCATCAAAGATGAAATCATTTCAAAGTTGTACCTGCAAAACAAAAAAAATGATCCAGTAGGAGATATAAGGAGGAGAAGTTCCTTGTCTGCTGAGGCTCTGATACCATATTAAATTGAGCACATATATCTGTGGACAAACACACAACTCACATGATAGATCACACAATTTACTCAGTTATTGAAGAATGAAACAGTGCAAAAATGGCTTGCAACTGTGAATGCTTTTCATTAATCAAAGAGTAATTAGATATATAATTACAATGAATTACAATGGCTTTAATAGCCACAAGCAATTCGAATCCACATGAGGAAGTTCTAATTGATTAGACTCTACTTGACTATAGGTAACCAAGACCTTGTCTAAATCACTATCGGAGGACTGAATAGTTAACTGACCTTGTCTAAACCATAACCGGAGTTCATCGGAGCTCTAAAACATAACTCAAGTGTTACATTCAGTGTTGACTAAGGTTAAATGACAGTGGTAGGTGAGAAATGCGCCCCACATGTGCTCAGTAAAGTAAACCTAGCGCTAACTGAATGTGGAGGACTAGAACTGAATGTAACTGACTCCTAACTTAGCTTGACTAGTCATTAACTAAAGTGAACTGACCTTGGTTGGTTTCGGCAATCCCAGTGGCTTCCTAAATTGTAGGGATCGTCTAGGAGGCTCCTAAACTGATGCAATCAAGTGCAATCAGTGGCAATGAGCCTCAATTAGCGTTCCCCGCACTTTAGTAACTGAAACATGTGCCCCAATTAGGTCAAGTGGACTCAATGGTGTTAATGACTATAAATAGACTGGATGGACTCCCGATTTAGACATATGACCAAATTTGGAAAAGGGAGGATTAATAATCCTAACAATATGACCAAATTGGACAAGGGAGGATTAATAATCCTAACACTTCTTCCAGAAATATATCTTTGAATTCCTTTAAAACAGGTTTATCTTCCATTTTAGGTTTCATATCATTTTCTTTATCATTCATTATGTACATTGTGAATACTTTACATCGTTTTATTACTGATCTCTTCATTTGCAAAGCAAATATTTCTCTGATGATTAGCTTCCTAGGAATTCCTTTCACTTTTATAATATTTCCATTATTACCAATACATGTAAATTTTTTATCAAAATATTTTAGCAAAAATTTATTCTCTTCAAGCCAATCCATTCATATCAATAGATCAAAAGATCCTAAAGGAAAATATATTTACATTCACATGTGTAATAAAATCATTCAACATTATCTTACAATTTCTAACAATACTTGGAACCTTTATTTTTGTACTTGTGGCTAACTGTACTAGCCACGACTGATCAAACTTTTTAGGTACCAAATTGCATAAATCAACTACTCTAGGTGAAATATAATGCAAGATTGTGCCTGGATTAATTAAGATAAAGATAGGTTGATTATTTATCATACCTTCAATTTCTACCATGGAATTCTGGTGGTATGCTTGTCGATTTTCCAGTGCAACACAGATTTTGGGAATGCTTCTGTCCATATCCCCAACTATAACTAGTTCCTGGATAGAATGGACATTAAACTTCTGCTTCTTTCCTGGACAATATTTAAAGAAGTGTTTCTCTCCAAACTACCAACATTTTAAGGGTTGTTTTTGTGTTGGGTTTTTATTAGGAACAGTTGAGGGTACTACATAATCATGAGGTTTAAACCCTTGTAATTATTACCCTGATACGCTCTATGATTATTTCCCATGTTTTTGTGGAACTTATTTTGTTTTCTTTTAGAATCGAAATGATTTGGCCTTTGATTTTTCTAAGCTAGTAAACTTTCTCTTTTATTTTTCTTTTGATCATAACAGAAGTTGTCCTTCCTCATCACTTCCTCTAGTGTCTTTGGATTGTCATATTCAATTCATTCTTTAAACATGAGGGGAAGGGAGCTGAGGAACCATTGTATCTTGGACTTCTCATCAATTATGTAGGGGACATAGTGAAGTAAGCTTAAGAACTTACTACATAGTACTTTCATTGTCACAACCCCTAACCTTAGCTCATAAAACTCCTTGAATTTTTCTTCATAATACTGTTCAGATAA
Source organism: Pseudotsuga menziesii (assembly GCA_001517045.1). Taxonomy (NCBI): domain Eukaryota; kingdom Viridiplantae; phylum Streptophyta; class Pinopsida; order Pinales; family Pinaceae; genus Pseudotsuga; species Pseudotsuga menziesii. Next base: position 239,872 of record LPNX010162329.1, read on the forward strand.
ATATTTTCTTTTAAACAATTTCTTAATAGTTTTCTAGGTCACATACCTTTCTTTTATACCCTTAACTTTCTTTATGTCTTGCCACCATATATCTGTCTTTCCTATCATATTATAAATGGCCATTTTTTCTTTCAACTCATCTCAGTAATTATATATCTGGAAGTACTTTTTCATCCCGGTCAACCAAGCCTCTGCCTCCTCTCCCTTCTCAATTTCCCCATTAAACATGGGTGGTTTAATTCTTTTTAACTCCATAGATATTTCCTCATATGGTCTGTACTTTTTATTTTCGTCACTACATTCACTTGACTCTTGAGTTTTTTTGTGATGTTTAACTGACTCTTCACTTGAAGTGTTGGGGTTATGGCTGGAAAATTCCAGCATCCTACCCTTATGTTTATTGTACAAGGAAGTTTTAGGCAGTTTATGTTCGAAACTCTTATTGTTATCTTTTTCTTTATTATGGATTTTTGATAACAAGATAGTGTTTAGTTCTTCTTGAGCCTCCAGAATTCGCTCATTATATTCCTTCACCCTTGTTAATTTATATCTTAGTTCATCAACAGTCCTTTTTAATTCAAATTTATTTTCCTGACTTTAATTTAGATCTATTCAAAAAATATCCATCCCTTAGATTACCCTCTTCATTTAAAGGTTGTTCCGGGCAACATTCCTCTTCTACAGACATTCCCGCATCTTCCATATTTCCTGCAAAATATATTTGTAGTTCTCTTTGTTGTGTAAGAGAATTTTCAAAACAAAATAAAAATGAGTTAGTTTGTTGTTTTCTATAGCAGTTTTGTGTTCAACCTAATCAGGCCTAGTGCTGAAACCATACTTTGATACCATATGTAACATACCTAAAAATTCATATATAAAAATAAATAAATCTAGAACCATATATCTTCATACACATTACTAAAATTCCTAACTGTTATGAGAAAATACAACTAAAAAGAAACCCTGGTCATATTTAATTGTCAAATTCAACCCTCTACATTCATTCTCAAGCTTAGAGACCACTGTAATAGTCATTCTACCTTTAATAGATCCACTCTATAACCAATATAGTTATTTCTGCACTAAACTGACTTTTCTTCCTTCCACCTTCTGGGCGAAACTCAGAAATCAAAAAACCAACATCACAATACCTTCATTTGACCACTTTCCTCCTTCAGTCTTCTGCATAGTCTTTCTGCATCATTGATCCTTGCGAAATAAACCTTGACCATCAATATTGATTTGATGTGGAGATCAGATCATGGAAAATCCAAGTTCGGTCAACTTAATCTTTGATATTTTTGTGTTCCACATTCCGCATTGGATTTTCTCACCATTGATCCTTAGGGAAAAAACCTTGACCCTCGATATTTATTTGATGCATAAATGGGGCTTCAAAAACTTTACATTCTGTAAATATTAGTTCTTGACATTCCTCGTACCTCATTCTACATCAGCTTTCCTCACTGTTAATACTTGCGGAAACAACCTTCTCCGTCAATCTTTCTTTGATGTGGAAATCATACTTCGAAAACTTTACATTCCTTAAACCTTAATTCTTGACTTCTCGCATTCTGCATTCCGCATCGGATTTCCACACCGTTGATCCTTGTGGAAATATCCTTAACCGTCAATATTTCTTTGATGTGGAAATCGAACTTTAGATACTTTACATTCTGTAAATCTTAATTCTTGATTTCCGTGTTCCGCATTCTGCATCGGTTTTCCGCACCGTTGAACTTTGTGAAATAAACCTTGACCGTTAATTTTTCTTTGATGCAGAAATCAGACTTCGAAAACTTTACATTATGTAAATCTGAATTCTTGACTTTCCACATTCTTCCATTAGAGGAAATTTCAACTCAAAATGGGCCTCCTAATAAAAATAATAAAATAATAGTTAAAATAATATTTATTAATATTGGAGGAAGAAAAGAAAAAAACTAATTTTTTTGTTTGTATTTTCGACATATCACATTGTTTCAGGTATTTTTTGTTTTTGGGGTAGAACGGTCCGTCAAAAGTATGCCAAGTGGGTACTCATTGGATGTAGAATTTAATTTTGCATCTAGGGAGCTCTCCCAATCGAAATTTGACTAAAAACACAAGGAGATATGTCAAAAATATGAACAGAAAAGTAGGTTTTTTTATGATACCTATCCCCAAATTTATATTAAAATTTATTTTAAGGCATATACGGTATTTCAAATTTAAAGCAATTTCATTGGCTAACACATGATGACATGGAATTTGAATTAGTGTTAAAAGTCCCATTTTGAGTTGAAATTTCTAATGATTCCGGATTGGATTTCTGCACCGTTGATCCTTGCAGAAACAACCTTGACCATCGATCTTTTGTTCATGTAGAAATAGGACTTCAGAAGCTTAACATTTTTCCTAATATTTTTCATGTTTCCCGCTTCCCTCCTTCCGCAATTTCCATAAACCGTTGATTTCTTTTGCATATTTAAACCTGGTCGTTGATCTGATTTCTTTGTGGATTCCACAATGAAACCTACGCGACCATTTTCAGCCAATAATCTTCATTGTTAATGCAATCTCAACCATTGATATATTATTTTTGTCAATCAACGTCTAACCTTGTGGGTTCAATGGTTTCTAGTTTGAATTGGGGTTTGATTTACTGTAAGTTGAACCTAACTAAATATTAACTTGATGTTTAAACAAAGTAGTCGATCTATCATCCAAATCACTCAAGATTCAATCCATTAGATGTGGACTCATCAATTCTAAAACATTCAATCATAAAAACAGTAAGCTAACTGAGAACGGAACTAGATTTACAACAGTCATAACTAAGTAATTCTACTCATAAAAAAATATTAATTGATACAGTAATAACATTATATAGATCAAATATACTTCATAGAAACAGGGATATTTTTTCTACAGACATGCATAAACAGTAATTCTAGGAAATATAATTGCAATTAAAAATTTCACATATACATCCTACTACATCTAGAATCATTCATAAGAAACAAAGTAGGAAGCTGGCACCAATGTTGGGAAGAAAAAGTGGAGAAGTTGTTCCTCCCAACCAACTCCCATCGAAGCCAAATTACTTTCTCTTGAACTGTCGATCTTGTTCATTGAAACACAAGAGAAAAATATCTCAATGCGCCATCTCTTACATTATATAGATGTTAATCCACATCCAATTCTATCCTCATGATACCCATGGACATACTATTAAATAGTATTTTTCCTAAGACTTAGTCATTTATGAGCCTCCTTCTCTTTACCAACACAACTAGGAGTGCAGACTTGATTTTTGGGGATGATTCCTCCTGCATCTTGAGTTCTCATTCAGTGGTCTTTTCCACTTGTCACTTTCCTCTTGTGGGTTAGCAAACACTCTTTCAACATCTATATCCATTGTTTTTCCCCTTCAGCATATTTTATTAAATAGGGAATGCTTTATTACAAAAAGTGTTTTATTCTTGACCTTCATGTTAAATAATAATTAAAATAATAATCAAAGTATTTTCCAGCAGAATTAATAATTATCAATTCAGGGGGTATTACATCAGACCTTGTCAAGTAGCATCTCACAGGGAGTTCGTTGCATCTCTCTGAAGGAAGTGAGCTTGCTTGACGTAGTGAAATGTTCTCTTTTTGAAACTGATTTCTCGTCCTCTTTATGTTAGATGGAGTTCCAGTCATCTTTTGAGCTGCCACAATAAGTTGTTGTTCCCATTTGGGCTTAGGATTGGGAGTAGGGACTGGATTTGGATTTGAATCATTGTGAACTTCATCTTCAATCTCATAAATTGATACAACCGATTCTTCTGCTTTGGATAATGAAACACTAATGGAAACTTTATCATATGCAAAAGGAGTAGATATAATGTTTTTACCTCCTCTTTCAAGTGGCAACTGAGAGTGTACTGGATCTGAATATGGAAAAAAAGTGTGAGAATTCATATGCCTTGGAGGCATGATTTGCAACACCCTTCACTATAATGTTCCCAATAGATATATCTATGATCTCCACTGAGTCACGACCAAATACCACTCGCTTTGGTGGGCCAGTGTGAGTCATCCGGTATACAGATAACATATTTGCAACTAAGGAGGGAACATAAAGTACATCATTGAAATTTCCATGCTTCAACTTAATAGAACCCTTCCCTTGATCTCGGATTTAAGAGTCATGACGCATGTGAATTCTAGGACCATCAGTAGACTATAATGAAAATAATGATTCTCTAGATGCAACCATATGATTGGAAGCTCCTGAATGAATGAGGAAAGCATGTCTTTTTGAACAAATAGCATACAGTGCATGGAATCTCTCATCATGATATTCACTCTTTTCTCCATATTCAGTCTTCCTTGTGCCCGCGGGAAGAGTGATGTTATTTTTCTCTAGGAGAAGAGTGATTTGATAAATTATTCTCCTCATACAAGAGATTTCTGGATTAAATCCCCTTTCACAGTAAGAGAGAATGATCTTTTCTTTTCCTTTTTTTGGTTCTCCTCGAACCTGATGACTCATCTGATTTCTCCTTCTGCTTAGGAGGCTCATAATTTGAATTATTTTCCTTTTTCTTGCCTTTGACATTCAAAGCTTTGAGTCCTCCAGCAAACAAGGCTTGATATTTAGAGGACATGATGATTCCCATTTGGACAAGATTGTCATTCTCATTGGTGAGAGACTCAATGAATGCATTGAGAGTTGGCATCCTCCAATTTGGAATTGTAAGCTTTCCGATATGAAAGGTGGATACAAAAAAAAAGTAATCTGGGCCAAGTTTCGAAAGGATGTCAGGGATGAGTTGATCATATTCCTTCTCAACTTCACAATGCTTCAATTGGAGTACCAAGTGCTTAAACTTGGTAAAGAAGTCATTCATGGTCTCAAATTTGCCTAGATCTATAGATATTATCTCATTCTTTAGTTGATAGTGTTGGTGCAATCCCAACCAACAAAACCCAGTCAACAAGGGTTCCACTCTGTCGACACTCAACATGCTGTGATCTCCCTTAGCATCGGCCCAAACATGTTTTACCTTGTCCAGCAACACCCATAGAGCGAATGAGGTCTCACTCGAGATGTTTGAGGGAGAGCTGTCGGAACCAAGTTTCACCATTATAGAGGAGGGTTGGGGAATCACAGGTTCATTAGCTTAATTTCCATATCTAATCTACTTACTGAACCACTCATCATGTCACATTTATTCATTGATCATTACAGTAGAGCTACCCGTGGGGAAAACATATATAAAAGATGACAGTATCCATAAGCAGAAAGCATTGCATTATCCATTCATATGTAGATCTATTCATCATTCATCATCAGAATTGTAGCAATGTAAAACAGGAAAAGATAAAGGGAAATAGAAGTTTAGATCAATCCACATCACATCATATTAAAGACGCAGAACAAATCACAGATCAAAATAGACAATGATTCAATATCACTCTGTCTAGTATCACATCTGGTATTCATTCTCCATCTATGTATATCTCTTACATGCATAATTATTCTATTTATAGGCTTGCACCTTTACATTCAAGGTCCACTTCTAACTAACTTCTAAGAAACTTCTAACTAACTTAACCACTAGGGACCAATATTCCAAAGAAATGGTCAATAAGTACAAAAAGTGACATGAAAATATCAAAACGTGGACTATTTTATGCCTATCATGCTATATTTTCCTTGCATGGTGCCACGTGAGTACGTGCAACATCCTAGATGCTATGCAACTCCATTACCTCCCAACCCTTTTCAACAGGACCCCAGCACAGTCTTGTGGCTCATCCTCGAGCCATGTCAAATGGACATGGTGTACTTGTTGTTCATGTTGAATTCGTCGTATTGCTGAAAAAATTTAGTGAACTGCGCTCTGAATTTATCAGCAACATCCTAACACATAAGTCAATCCTTGTTCAATGGGTGCTCAACCATATTTGCATTGATTTCCTTCCGAACATCCTACACAGCTTGCAACGTAGCAACATCTTTTGCCGATAGTTGGGCTTGAATATCTTAGAACTCGTCGAGCTGGTCATTGTGTTTCTACTGTCGCTCCTGATATTTTACCACCTGCTATTGTAGCTCCTTTAACTCGGCAGATCATGTGATTGAAACAATGGGTGGCATGGTCCACAACGCTTTCTTCATTGTGGCCAACTGGTTCTCGGCTTCCTGCAATTGTGTTGTAAGTTGTTCTAGCTGCTGATCGTTAACAATATTACCCAAAAACTATGTCATTTCCTCGACGATCTTCTTAGCATCTTGTTCCAGTTCATCAAACTATGTCACAATCTCTTCAATGGTGGAATTTCACTCTACAACCTACTCTGGTGCTGTGTCCAAGTATACCATAGTGTTTAGCATGTTGTTGTCCATCTGGAGCTGCATAATGACTTCTCCAAGTCACTTGGCCTTAGAAACTACATCTAGTTATGTTGTGCTTTCATGAATGTGTTGATAGGCCGCATCGACAGCCTCTTCGACCTCACCTCTGCTAGAAAATAGCTGCGTCTTTTCAATAACAAGGCGGTCGGTTTCCTTTTTCAATGTAGTACTCTTTGCAACAACTTTCTTTGCTAGTTCATCCCGCACCATCTTCAAGGCTTAAATATCCTGCACTCTTTCTGATGCAAGCTACTCCTTTACCTATTTCAGCCCCTCTACTTCCTTCCTGAGCTTCTCATCTTCATCCTATGACTGCAGGTACCGGTCACTGAGCTCCTTCTTCCTATCAGCCAAATCGTAGCTGGCGACCCACTGCATGTGTACTAAAGTCTCGTTTAATAGCTTGTTGATATCCAAGGCGATACATTACAGCTGGTGCAGTGAGTAAGTCACATCTGCATTTCCTACGTCGATTATAGTCAAGGGAACCTAGATGTTTCTAGCCTACGGATCGGTGATAATCGACAGAAATTCTTGCATAGTGGAACTCTATGCTTCTCTCTTTAAAACAACATTATAAACATAATCCAACTTGTTTCTTACCTCGACAAGGCCTTCCTGGGTGGACTAGCACATTGCAGTCTCTGTTGTATCAAATGAATCCATGACGGCCTTAATAAGCTGCTACAATTGGGCCTCCAGCATTGATCTAGTACTACTGTCGGCATCCTGCTCCATTCTATGCTTCATTATAGTCTCATGAAGGATGTGATGTGTGTCTGGATCAGCATCGGTCGACAACTTTCCATCAGACTCATGAATACTCTACTCTTAGCGCCTAGGCTCTTCAGGGGCATCTACAGGTGGCCCCTCTGATACTTCATCTACGCTGACCGGGTTGCACCATTCTATAGGCCAATCCTGAACCAGTGCTTCCAATTCTTCATCCGTCACCTTATAGGAAATGGGTATCCATTTCTTACCAAGGTCGCGACATGCCTGGATCTGAATAGTGTGCGGCCCAATGGCGATCCACATAATCTGCTGATATTCCACTATTGTTGCATTTAATAACCTTGGGATTTGCACCGCTATTTCTTGCAATGCCTCCCATTAGACCCAAAAGTGGATCACACAATCTGTTTTTCAACTGGCCTCCTCCAACCACCATAATTTTTGATATCGTGCTCCCTTGCACACCCTGGCAACTTCGACCGTCACTCCTTGGTAATTCTCTAGCTCCATCGAAGCCACTAAATCTATCAATATTAGTAGCCAACTATAAGAAAAAGTCCACTCTCTAGCCTGAACTGTGACCGCATCCTCCATTAGCCGATTCAACAAAAAGAGGGACCAGTTCATGTGGAATCCCTTGGTGCATTTCTGTGCACATGCAATAACTCCCAAAGTGCACTGAATAGGATGATTCTTTTAGACAATCTTACTTTCTAGTATTTTTGCACCAATACACACCATTATGCCATTTATTTTGTCGATATGATAGGCTCTGCCATCATGTTGCAAATCATACCACTCCTTCAACCAAGCCGACAGACGCTTATCATTATCTCATCCTTTGAAATGTTGCGATGTGTCTTCCCCATCCTTTGGGAATCTTGTAATTTCAGAAATCAATCCACTATGAGGATAATTGGTGTGTCCAACCATAGTGTTCCTCCATGAAAACACACCAAAAGCTGTTTGACGCACACATTTTCTTTGTTCAACCGCCCAAAATGTGGCATGTTGATAATCCCTAATATCTCAGAGTTGTTCAGTCCTTCCACCCATGGCTATGGAATACGTAGGATGGGTGCTCCTACCACCACAAGAAATGATTCGTAGGGCTCATCCGCTATGTCCTTCCACAACAACAAATAATGGTCCTCATACTTCATCTTGATCAATGAAGGGATAATGTCAATGGTGGAGGTCATCCCTTCCAGCAGCGGTGGTAGTTTGGACTGATAGTTCTGATTTTTTCTTAGACACTGAGGTTTCGCAGGAGGGTGGGAAGGAGCAATGTACCCTAGAATAGCCTTCACAGATATCCCTACGTAAACCATCAACTTGACTACTCTTGAGCTAGAGGGCCCCGTTTGGGTAGCTCCTTCCCCTTGCACTCTTAATGGAAGTTATTGTCTTCCACTTTTTTGGTGGTGTTGAGCTTGGCTTCTGGGATTTCTGCTTCCCCTATGGAATCGATGATGATCTGACTGGCATGCTCATTATTTCTTCAATGATGGTAGCTGGTTGAACCGGGGACTCATGCTCACTCGATACCTCTACTGTTTCGGGGGTTCTTAGCATGTCAAACCAATATATCTCCCTGGAGCACACCCTCTACTTCACTCTACAACTCACACACTGCTCTCAACAAACCTTAGCTTCAAATTCTCTCTGCAACTCGACTCAACACAGCTCAAATGGTGCTTCTTATGGCACACAACCAATCCATCAGTCATCATTACTAAATCATCTATGGCCATCATGACTAAATCCTACATTAATCACCTAAATTTGTTGTTGATTCTGACAATCCAACAGTCATATCATCCATAAATGCACATCATTTCAATAAGCATCGTCGGCTAACTTCTTTCATTTATTACTAATTTGACTATATCGCAGCCCTTCGGCTACCATAGTTGGGACAACAACTCTATGCAACTAACTCTTATGCTTGCACAACCACTCCCTCCTAGCATGCCCTTCTCTCCTCTATCTACTCTACTCCTATTTTCAAAAACAATTTGTGCACAGTGCTTCAGGAATTGCATGGTCCTTCTCCCGAAGGATAGGGCTTCAAGCGGCTACAATTCATGAGATTTGGAAGTATCGCGCCATCTAACTGCTATAATTGAACTACACTTGTAGAGGTAATATAATTTCCAAGATATGGGCCAAGCCAATGCATTTGTATCTTACCCGGATGCTTCAAGAACTTGCTATCATATAGCATCACCAAATCCCCTTGCTGAAATTGTTTGTTCTTTATGTGGCGATCATGTCGCGCTTTCTATCGATCTTTTTTAACGTGCTAGTGGAAACCTGTAATGAAACAATCTTCATCAATATGTATCAATTGCACTACACTCTCCTCTATCATAGCATCATCATCTATTCTGGTCACAGCAGCAATGCACAGACTGGGAACGATGTATTCCATAGGCATAACTGCCTCTTTCCCATATACCAATTTCAATGGTGTTTTCCCCATCAATCTCTTGCATGTGGTGCGATAGGCCCACAGCACTACATGAATCTTCATATCCCAGTCATCTTGGTTAGTGTTACATACCTTGGTAAGTGTGTGCTCCAATATTTTGTTGAATGCCTCCACGGTTCCATTCACCTATGGATGGTATGGTGTACTTTTCTTGTGCTAAACCTGCAATTCTTCTGTTATCTCTCTTACTGTGTGGTTGATAAAATGACTACCCCAATCACTTATCAATATTCTCGGGCACCCAAACCGCATCATAATATTCTTGAATAGAAATCTGGTTGTCGTCATAGAAGTACAATCCACAACTAGTGCAGCCTCTTCCCATCGCATCAGATAGTCCGTCGCAGTGATTATGTAGCGCACACCAGTTCTTTTCCCAGATGGATTGATCAGAACCACAAAATCTACCACCCATTTATCAAAAGGATGCAAAGTTACCTGGGGTACAAGCAGCATCTGTAGAGGGGGCTAATTACCTCCTAAATGTCATCATGTAATTATAGTTTAAAAGATAAATAAATATTAACAAATAGGTAGTTGGAGCGGGTACAACCGCTCCAACCTACCTCATAATGTATAAATAATTACCAAAGATAATGAAAAGACGGATTGGACGTCCCTTCCCACATTTCTTTTTCTTTGATCGCTGTGTATGAACTTAATGCATGCTTGAATGTGAGGTTGAAACCCTAGACTTCAACATTGGCGCCGTTGCCGCCTCTATCCGGTCTGGGTGACAGCAGCAGCGGATGGAGGTGGTCGAACCTAAAGGAGAAGATGGGGAGAGTCGATGAGTCTGCATATTGCCCAGACTTCCAGGAGGAGTCAGAGATAATAGTAGACCAAGTGGAAGGGCATTGCGTGTGTAACAAATGCGGCCTCATGGTAGAACTCCAATTCATCGACGACAGCCACGACGTGCGAATTTATGAAGACAATCAAAGCGCTCAGAGGATCGAAACAGCCAACAGTAAAGGAGGAGGCAAAATTGCCTCCATTACCATCAACGGTCGACTCAGAACTGGTCGTTCCGGCGACTCATGTCGACCAGATCCAAGACTACGGCTTGGCCGTGAACATGAGTGGAATTGTTGTGGACAGAGCGCAGGAAATTTACAAAGAATTCGTGGAGAGTGGCGGAAATATACAGAGAACGAAGGTACCCTGATGCTTGCAGGAGCACTCTATATCCCGAACTCTGCCTGTCCAGCGTTTCAAACTTTCTTGGATTGTCTGAACGAGCCAGGCCGATGGAGATTGTTAACGCTGTTCTCAATCTGAGCATCAATGCAGTCGAGAAAGCAAACGCCCGAGCTTGGAACATGTCGACTTGGCCCGGCCTGAGCTCTAGAAAACGCGGTGCTCTCAAAGATTGTCTCGAGTTATTCAATGAAACGCTGGATGAATTGTATGACACGTTGTTCAATTTAAAGGACGCGAGCTTCATGGCAGTTCCACAGAAGGTCAGTGATTTGGAGACATTGCTGAGCGCTGCCATCACGAACCAGTACACCTGCCTCGATAGCTCTTCGCGTTACAATCTCAGACAGAACTTGGAGGACGGGCTTATGAATATCTCTCATCTCGTCAGCAATTCGCTCGCTATTGTCAAGTATATTGCTTCCCAAGTTTCAAGGCCAGCCGTTAATTCGATTCATAATCGCCGTCTGTTATCTGGTGATCAAGACTCAGATTTCATGATCATGGAATCGGACGGCTTTCCTTCTTGGATGTCCGCGGGACAGCGAACGAATATACAAAGAACGAAGTTAAAATCCGGAGCCTAGCCCCGTCAGCCTTGGTCCGCGACTTCAACGTCCATATTAATGCAGCAGGGGATGCCGATGCCGATACCGATGCCGATGGAGAGGAAATGGCGTTGTTAATTCCAGAGCTGGAAAACGACTCGTACGTGAAGGCTGCTGTTGATCGTCTCTGCAAACTAAAATGATCGGTCTATTTGCACAACTCATTGACTATGGCACATCGGAGCAGCAAGAGACTGCCGACTGATGGATACCTTCGAATGCTTGTCATATGAAGCCGTCGACCAGCCACCGACTAGCACATTGGGCCAGCGACCCGACTGATCTGGTCGAACTCCATCGACCCGACTGAGCTGGTCGACCACCATTTCGTCGACCCTGTCCCGACTACGGATTAAAAATTTTGATGCATCATGAGAGGTAACATTATGGAGTTTATTTTGTGTTAAATACCTTGCCTCCTTGGTTGACTGAGCGTTGATTAAGTTGTAAAAATATGGTCGATTCTTCTGTGAGTCCAACTCACTTTGGTCGGCATTTCAAGTGGTTGATATGGTCAATATCAAAGTCGGTTGACATTGGCACTCAGTTGGGTCTATATGTCACTTGTAAAGCATGCTTGAAATCTTAAAATTGTAAAAAGAAACAGTTCTGCACTCTATCGATTGAGTCATGTTGATTGGAGCATGTCGGTTGAAACATGTCGGTTGAGTCTTTAACAAGCAGGTCGGTTGTGTAAAAATAAAAGTATGTCGGGTTGGTCAGTGCCTTCAGTTGGTCGATATGCTCATTCTAGTCGAAGTCGACTACTTGTCTTGTATAGTCATTATAGTGATGTGACTCGTCTTTACATATTTTGAATTCAAGAGGGGGTTAAACGTGAGTCTCAATAGAGGCAGGCGATCCCCTCCAGTATATGTAAATTAAATTGGTATTTTTCCAACCATTGTGAGTTGACTTTAATGAGGAGATTAAACGTGGGTCTTTCTTAAAGGCAGGCGATCTCCTCACCTATGTAATGAAGCCAGTATCTAGTCGACTATTATAAGATAAGTCCGAGTCATTCTAAAGTAGTCAATGACAGCCAAGACCATGCACATGAGCAGGAAACATACAAGCTTGCAGGAAATTAAACTCTCACGACAGAAGAAGATGACATTCAAGCAAATATCATTCACCTACATAGCGAAGCACTTCAATGAACGTGATGACAATGCACCCCTCATTATCAAAATGTTGAAACTGTTCCTAGGTTGTGACCTCGGAAATCCAGAAGACAGAGAAATGACATAGGAAGTCGAAGAGCCAAAAGGCCCCGCATGCCTGAACTGATGGAGATGCCGGTCAGATGAGCCCGGGTGAGGCTTTAAACCAAAAGGCCTAGTTGCGGAAGAATATGGTTTCCCGCCGTTGTGAGAGGATGAGACTTCGATGGACTATTGTCAGATTGAAGATGGAGGCTGAAGAGTAACCAGTCACAGTAGAGCCTTGTACACATGCATTTTCCTATCAAGCTGGCGGCTGTTGCGGCTGAGTTACCTATGCAGACCGGTATGCATGGTTGATGCACAGTGAGGACTACTCCGCAGTAGCAGAGACCCAGGACGTTGATGCAGTTTTCTTTTTTTTCTTCGGGACGAAGAAACATTTTGTTTGTGGGGGAGATGTAGAGGGGGCTAATTACCTCCTAAATGTCATCATGTAATTATAGTTTAAAAGATAAATAAATATTAACAAATAGGTAGTTGGAGCGGGTACAACCGCTCCAACCTACCTCATAATGTATAAATAATTACCAAAGATAATGAAAAGACGGATTGGACGTCCCTTCCCATATTTCTTTGTCTTTGATCGCTGTGTATGAACTTAATGCATGCTTGAATGTGAGGTTGAAACCCTAGACTTCAACAGCATCTCATCTCACCATGACGGTTTCCCAATGCATTGACAGACATCACAGCTTCGTGCATAACCTGTCGCATCATTATGAATAGTGGGCCACCAAAGCCCTGCACGAAGCACCTTCCACGCGGTAGCCTATCCTCCATAGTGTCCCCCAGCTATGCCAACATGCACTTCTTCCAAAATATACTCTTTTTCATGCGGGAGGACACATCACCGAAAAATTTCATCAGGTCCCATCTTATACAAGTGTCCAGCAATCAACTGAAAATCGGAAGCTTTAACCACCAACTACTTCTTTTGACTCGTGGAAAGTTCTTCTGGTTTGACTCTCATTGCTAAGAACTGGATTATTGGAGCATAATGGTCATCTTCCATGTCAACTCAAAAAAATTGTGCATCAGGCAGTCCATCTTCAATGTTAGTAGGTTCCTCACCTGTCTCAATTCAGGACAAATGATCGGGGCCAACATTTAAGCGACCCAGTTTCACGATGATCTTGAAATCAAATTCCTGAAAGAGGAGTAGCCATATGCATATATTCCCCCCAACACAGGATTATTGACCAGATACTTCAAATTCAAATGTTCAGTAAACATCTTGAAGTGACCTCCTAGAAGATAATGCATGAATTTCTATAGCGCATAAACCATCGCTAGCCCCTCGTGCTCCATGGTTGTATAATTATTCTCTACAAATGATATTTTTTGACTCGCAAAATCAATAGGGTGATCCAAGTCATCATCACCTAGATACGTGAGCACTACTCCTAGCACAACAAAAGATGCATCAACATGAACATGGAACTCCTTGTTCCAATATGGGAATACAAGTATTGGTGATGAAGCCATCTTGGCCTTCTTCATGTCGAAACTACTCTGACACTCTAGACTCCATTCAAATACCTCATCTTTCTTCAATAATTTCTCCATAAGGGGAGTGACCACAGCATAGCCTCTGATAAATTTGTGATAATATCCCTTGTGCCCCAACATTTCTTGAAGCATATTTACATTGGTCGGTGGGGGAAAACTCAAGATGGGAGTTATCTTTGTAGGGTCAACCAGTAACCCTTTCTTGCAAACAATATGACCTAACAGTATGCCGAATGGGGCGCAAAAAATGCACTTTTTGGACTTCAGCATGATCTAGTGTTGGCGACACCTTTCCAGCATTATTCAAAGGTTGGCTAAATGATCCTTTATTACACCGTACACTGTCTAATCATACATGTACACCTGTAAGAAATTTCGAATGAAATCCTTGAAAGCAACAACGATGACCCGAGAGAATACCGTGGAGGAATTCTTCAACCCAAAAGGCATCACTGTATATTGAAAACATCCCCATTCAATGACGAATGTTGTTTTATGTCAATCCTCCTTGGCAATTCTGATCTGGTGATAACCCAAAAACCCATATGTAAAGGAGTACATTTCTTGACCACCTACTCCTTCAAGTACCTCATCAGTGAACGGTGTTGGAAACAGGTCACGCATACAGGCATTGTTTAGTTTCCTAAGGTCAATGCAGATCTGAACTTCTCTAGTTTTCTTGTCTTGGACCACCATAGGACTGATCCATTCTGACTCTTCGACAAGTTCAATGATTCCATCGTCCAACATACAATCAAGCTCATCTTTGACTCTGTCTTTGTATCATGGATTCAGATGATATGGTCTCTGTCGCACTAGTTTGGCATCTTCCTTCAGCGGGATTTTCATTTCCCCTAGGTCACCCAATATCCCTTTCATATCTAAGAATTTTGTCAAAAATAGATATTGAAACTCATGAGGAGATCCATGATCTTGGCCATGGTCTCCTCATCCCAGTAGTCCCCAACATTTGCAAACTTTGGCTTCTCTTCTGTCTCAATGTTAACTTTCTTAATATTCAGTGGCTGAGTCATGGGATCGGTTGGTACATCCGGTGCTGCAACATCTCAATTCCCTTCTGTCTCTGGAATATTAATATTTCACAATTCATCATCATCCTTTGATTCACTAGGAATGTTGTATAATTCCATCATCGATTGCATGTGTCAATGTGCATGTGGATCCACAGGATATGCAACTGGCACAACTTTCAAGACTACATCCCGAATGATATGAAGTGCATTGTGGACATCAGGATTGACATCTGTGAAACTAAAAGTGTGGGAGAAACAAACAATCAATTCCTCCCAGGTAGTTATTTCTCTATGCAGCTTTGCAGATACATACTAGGACCTTAGCATTTCATCCAAGGTATGAATAAATGCATGGACCCATTCTTCCTTTGGTCGCGCGACCTATAGTGTTTGACACTCTACTAAATGGCTACTAGGGTCATCCTTCCCATAATACTTCTCAGTGTTGTACACCTATGTAGTACCAAAATGGACTTTCATCATCCGGTGACACTGCATCCATCCGGTAATCGCTTTCTTATGAGTTTCCCACCAACGGGCGGGAGTAGTTGGCAGTGCTTCCTCCAGTGCCAACAGTTGTTGTGGCGCTGAGACTCACCTGAGACTCTCTCTTCAAATACTGTTAAAAATGAAGAAAGCTCTAGTATCCCTTCATATACTATAAATTCAACAATTTCAGTCGCAACATGACGCAAATATTGTGTAATTAGACCACACTTTCTAAAGGATACCTAATACATGCGGTTTTTCCAATTTTCAAGCCCATCACCAGAATCAAAGGAAGCGGAGCTAGCACTATGCCAACCAAGTTCTCCCTTGGAAATCAGGTGGATATAGTCTTCATATATGTTGTAAGCATGACCCCACCCCTTGAAAACTTCATCCTTCACAGGTTCAATGTATCTCAAGCCCTCGTTTGGATCCATGGGTGCGATTACTCGAATGTCCTAGTTTTTGAATGTCATCATTTGATTCTTAAAATTAATCATAGGCATACTGTAATTGGCCCATCCAATCGCCAACAACACGGGATAGGATCCTTCCCCATTAACGACTTCAATCACATCAAAGTTAGCGCGTGTTCTTATACCTTCAACATCAACAACCAAGTTCATTACCCATCCAATTGGTTGCACCTTAGCTTGGTTTTCCAATCGCAGCTGCATAGGGGACCAACCTAATGTTGGGCTCCCCATTTTATGCTAGGTATTCTTAGTCAGGATGTTCACATCCAATCCTAGGTCCAGGATGACTGGGTCCAAGGTACCATGCTGTTGCGATGGTCTTGCTTCTAAGGATAAATCAAAGGTGGATGGCAGTTCATAGACAAACGACTTGCCAAGATTTCGTCCAATCACATCCCGAGTTTCAAAAAACGTCTCTTTTTAGTAATGATATCAAACCCTAATTTATTCTTCCCAACTAATTGAACTTAATTCCAGGGTCCATCATCTCCTGTCATCTCACCTCTGTGAGTGACAATGGCAACGTCGACATCATGCGTTCTGGGTTCTGCTGAAATCATCGCAACTATTGGACCATGATTCTGGTTCATCTGTGGAATATGAGCCAGTAGTGGATTTTGGTTTACTAGTGGGTTAATCCACTGATTAACAGTATGATTCTGGAGTGAAAATTGATTCTAGGCCTGGCTCTATAACTGGTTCTGGGCTGGTAGTTGATTCTGAGTCTGCAACTGGGCTTGATTTTGAAACTAAGAAACATTTCCATTTTCCCATCTTGTGATTAACTGCGAGCAGTTCTCTATGGTATGATCAATCATTGCACCATACATACATGAGCACTGCAATTGTGGGAAATATCTCTAATAATACCTGAATACTCCATAATTATAACATTGGACAGATGCACGACCTCATCCCCCTCCTCGTCCAAAGCCTCCTCCTCTACCTCAAAATCCTCCTTGTTGTGGGTATTATGGCTGAGCTACCTATTATGGAGGGTGATTTGGTTGTTGCTGAATAAAGTGCACTACTTGAACGTATTGTGGTTGTGCCTAGGCCATCGGCATTTGATTATATGGTTGATGCGGTGTGAACTGCGGTTGCAGCGCAAAATGTGGCTGCGACTGTGGTGGAAAAATCTGCATCAGGGGCAGTGATGTGTACTATAGTTGTGGTTTAGAGATGATCATCTGAGGCTATAGATGTAGTTTCTGGACTACGTGGTGGCCTTCTCCCTTCACTAAATATGAATCATAATTTCTAGCCTTCTCCCATAGTTTCTAAATTTGGTGCAAGTATCTTTGGTGTGACCATCTGCGTGACACCGAGTACACCAAATATCTACGCATTCCTCCTTACCTTTATTGATATCTTGCAGATGGAGTGTGAGTTTCGCTAGCTATGCTTGAATTTGATTCATCCCGACTACACTCTCCCTGATAGGTGAAGCTTCTAGCTTCATCCAATCTCCAGGGCCTCTCTATGCATTGTTATCTTTTTCTGTATCAATGGTTGTCGGAAATGAGAAACCAATGATGAAATAAAATATTCTTTATGTTGGAAATCACTCATAGAAAAATTGACTCTGTCCATAATTGTCTTGAACCTCCGATAAAAGTCCCAAATGGTCTCATTAGGAAATTTCTTGATTTCCTTCAGCTCTGTAATGTATTGTGCTTCCGACTTTGGTTTTCTGAATTCCTTGATTAGTCCCGTCTGAATCTCATCCAATGTCTTCGACGGAGTCCCCTGAGGATCTTGGATAAACTTCATAAACCAATCAAGTGCGCGACCCCTCAGAGTAGTCTCTAACTGTCCTTTCTTTACATCATCATCAGTGTCCTGTCTAACATTCCACACTGCTTCACATAAAAACCAATACAGCTCAGGATCATCAGTCACGTTCCCATGGAATAAGGGTAGCTTCATGTCATCTCCCACCATCATGGGCCACCTTCTGATAGATGTTTCTCTACTACTAGATTGTTTTTGGCACATCAGACAAGTCAACATGGGACTTGGATTTTTTCCTGAGTTTGGAGTAGTGCACGGAGGCATGGGTATGTTGCTTCTGGGTTTTGATCTTACCATCATTCTGGGCGTAGCTTGGGCCTGGTAGTTCTTGTTTTCAAAGGTCTCTTTGTCCCATGTGGTTTTCCTTCACAGTATTGCGTTCTGATCATAGCAGGACCTTACCCTATCCTATGCCTCTTCTCTAGTCAGAACCTGGATCCTCCCCTTGTACAACCACTTCCTTCCTCAGCTTCCCTCACAATCTCGTTAAAACTTGCACCCATCTACCCCTTATATTCTCATTTGTCTCCCCCCTTGGTTGTGGTATCCATAGCCTCTACACACCAGAGTGCTACTACTCTAGGTGCATCTTGAGTATACCCTTTTTGCAAACCAACATTTTAATCAATAATTGAAGCGACAATAAGAACCTACCTTTAGGTATGTTGAAGAACTCCCTCTCTGCTTTGTCGTAATATTTATTGGTGTCGACAGAAAACTCGATGATATATCCCTATAGGATACTATCCAACTAGACCTCGACAGTGTGCAATGGTCTCTTGTCAATTTCTTGTAGCTATCAGATCAGTTCAAGGGTCCAGGATGTCGGTTCTCCTCCTTCAAAGTTTGTCTTCTTGTATGTGAATCGCCATCAACTCATACAATATGATAGGAAATTCACTAAAGAGGTATTCATTTGGACCGTCATGTATATATCTCGCTAACCACTTGTTTGTTGTCAACCCAGGGTTCTGATTTACTGCTTCAACAAATTCTCTCAGCTTCTGATCAAACCAATCTTGAAGTTTCGGTCATGTCGGATGCCACATCTATTCTTGGGTAACCATTTGTCGGATGCTACATTTGGAACCATTTGTTGGTGCAATCTCGACCAACAAAACCTATTTAATAGGGGTTCCACTCTATCGACACTCAATACTTCACAATATCCTTGAGCATCGGCCCAGATAGGTTTTACCCTATCAAGCAACACCCATAAAGTGGATGAGGTCTCACAGGAGATGCTCGAGGGAGAGCTGTCGAAACCAAGTTTTTGTAGTATAGAGGAGGGTTGGGGCATCAGAGGTTCATCAAATTAATTTCCAAATTTAATCTCCTTATGAACCACTCATCATGTCGCATTTATTCATTCATAGTTACAGCAGATCTACCAGTGGGGAAAACATATCTAAAAGATGACAGTATCCATAAGCAGAAATCATCGCATTATCCATTCATATGCAGATCTATTCATCATTCATCATCATAACTGCAACAATGTAAAACAGGAAAATATAAAGGGAAATAGAAGTTCAAATCAATCCACATCACATCATATTAAATCCACAGAACAAATCGTAGATCAAAATAGACAACGATCCAGTATCACTCTCTCTATTATTACATATGGTATTCATTCTCCATCTATGTATATCTCTTACATGCATAATTCTTCTATTTATAGGCTTGCTCCTTTACATTCAAGGTCCACTTCTAACTAACTTCTAACAAAATTCTAACTAACTTAACCACTAGGGACCAATAATCCAAAGAAATGGTCAATAAGTACAAAAAGTGACATGAAAATATCAAAAAGTGGACTATTTTCCACCTATCGCGCTATCTTTTCCTTGCACCGTGCCGTGTGAGTATGCGCAACATCCTAGATGTTGCACAACTCACTTACCTCCAACTCCTTTCCAACAGATAGATTCTCAATTCATATTTCTTATAAAAAAGAGTAGCAAGTTGGTCCCATATCTCCTTGGGAGTCTTCAATCCAGTGATGTGGAAGAGAAGATCCTTAGAAATTGAAAGCCATAGAAATCCATATGCTTCATCAAGCTTATTCCAATATTTTCTTTGTCTACAATGTGATTAGGCTCTACCTTCATCTCTGTGTTGACTATGTAGAGTCCTTTGGAGCGCAACTGAATATCAATGTACTCCTTCCACTAACTGTAGCTGAAAGTAGTGAGAAGGTTGCTTGAAGAGGACATAATTCTGCAGTAGCGAATGTAGTGAAATTGTTTGAGAAACCTGCAAATCACACAAAAATAAACAAATTAAGGTTGACAACCTGCACTTTTGGAGTTTTCTTCACACATGTCTTAGTTAATCAAGCAAGCTTAATCAATAAGGTTGGGATTCCAGGAATTATGTGGTAAAATCTCCGCTTCTGGACTAGAGTTGGAAGGAGCAATTTTGCTGATTTTTTTATCCAACGGGAAATCTATAGAAGAAGAATTCCCTTGTCCTGTTGAGGCTCTAATACCATATTAAAATTGTGCTCACATGAATATATGGACCAAGACAAAACTTACAAAAGATTCCTCAAACAAATTTACTCAGAATATGCTATGAAACAGTGCAATAAGGAGTTGCACCTGTATCTTCCGTCATTAATCAAAAGTAAAAATGGATAATTGTTACAATGCAATACACTGGAATTAATAGCTAGATAATTCGAATCCAAGAGAGGAAATTCGAATTGATTAACTCAATCTGACTGCATGGATAACTGGACATGTCTAAATCACTATCAAATCTTAACTAGCTATCTCTAGTTGTTTAATTAAGTCTCTTAATCAGTTACAATCAGCTAAACTAGTCTAACTAATGTGGTAGGTAACAAAAGGAGTCTTCCCACATGCATCCATACAAATTCCGGTGCTAACTGAACTAGAGGAAATTTAATTGAATGTAATCGAATCAGAACTAGGCTTGGTCTAGGAGGCGCCTAAACTGATGCATGCAAGTGCAGTAAGTGGTAGTTAGCCTCAATATGTGATCCCCACATTCTAGTGACTGGTAAATGTAGCCCCATTAGGCCAAGTGGACCCAATGGTACTAGTGACTCAATAATGACTAAAAAGACTCCTAAGTTAGGTATAATTTACCAGTTTGGACAAGGGAGTATTATAATCCTAACATCTTGGAGTGAATAGAATTGAGTGTCTTACTCATGTAGAGGAGAGAACAAAGAATTTCCTAATAGTGCTGAATCATAATTCATATTATATTTTTCCATCATAGGTGAACTAGCCTTATTTTTATGATCCCATCAGTGATTTGATGGATGAAGTTTGTAAAAATCAGTTCCAACATTGGCATGATTTTATTCCACATTGTCCATGTCTATCTTTGATTACCAAGCAACAAGTTAAAATGGATTTTAGTTTTATTAACTTTACTTCTAAACCATCTCTAACTTGTATTATTAATTGCAAAGAAAGATCAATTAATTCATTCAGCAAGTAGTTGCATTGGATTTAAGATTTTACTTAACACTGGTTTGATT
Source organism: Pseudotsuga menziesii (assembly GCA_001517045.1). NCBI lineage: Eukaryota > Viridiplantae > Streptophyta > Pinopsida > Pinales > Pinaceae > Pseudotsuga > Pseudotsuga menziesii. Next base: position 261,348 of record LPNX010162329.1, read on the forward strand.
GGTTAGAGTAGGGTAGGTAGGACTGAATAAGCCCACTAGATCAGGAGTTTGAGTATTTTCTTCTTCTTTTTTTTGTGAGTCTTTAGGTTTTTGAGCCTAGCCCTCTATCTGGTTCGAGTCTCTTTCAATAAATATTGCAAATATTTTATAGTTCCTAGATTTGATTTGTGATTTCAGCATTACTTCTTCCAATTTGTTTGTTTGCATTATTTTTCCAATACATGTTGTTCTAGTATTATTTGCTTCCATGTGCGTAGGAAAACTGAAGTGCTACAGAAACCTTAGTGCTATGTTGGTTCCATATGTCATTAGTCCCCATACATCCAGTTCATCCATTAATTGAATTTTATCCCATGACTTAGATTGACTGAGAGTTGTGATATTGAAGATCCTTTCCCCATATTGACCCCTATGCATGATAGAATCCATGCTGTTATGTGTATTTGGCTATGAAGTATGTGGCTTGGCCAATGTGGTTGGGTTCACTGGGTAGTTCTCCTTTAGTACTTAAAACAAGTGCTCCACCAAACAGTGTTGCTAAACACTAAAGCATTGGAACGCATAAATCCTATATATAAGTGATGCAAAGTATAAATGTTTAAAAATTAGTTAGTGGACAAAGGGTTGAGCACTCATTCTTTGTATAATGTAAGGATCATATTCCCTCCAGAGGGAAGCAAGGTGAGGCAAACCTGTCAAGTCTATGGATTCTTGTTGGAAATGGGGCTAGGCCTTAGTCATTTACTGGATCCCAGAATGATTTCCAAGGAACCTACTTTTTTAGGATGGATAATATCTTATGAAAAAGTGAAAGTCATTGAAAAATATCAATTTTCAAAGTATGAGCACTCACTCTTTGTATAATGTTCGGCTCATTTTCCCCCATAGGGAAACAAGGTGAGACTATCCTACAAAGAATATGTCTTTGTCAGTATTGGATCCCAAAATGCTTCCCAGGGTACCTGCCTTTGAAGGTTGACATGAATTGCAAAGTAATGTAAAGGAAAACTTTCTAGAGTCTTAATGAAACAAGCCCAAATGCTTTATCCATTTGTGACACACTGCAATTTCCTGTTACTATCTGTCATGCATATGCATTTTTGGTTGAGTGTATTGGTTATCATTCAGAGATATTACCTAGTCAAATTCATTCATGAGTCATTCCCCTTTACCTTAATCCTTGTTTCCCACCTCCACCCAACACTAGCGAATTGTTTAAACTTTGTAAGCATGGCATGCACAAGAGACTTTTAGAAGGTTCAATGATATTTCAAAGACACAAGCATATATTACTTATTATTATTATTGGTGTCACTATGATTCTGAATAACATGACTTAAGTTACACCATTGGATCATTTCTTACCTTGGATACATGTAGGATCATATTGATACAACATCTCACCTTCAGTTTGGGTACTTTGACCTAGTCAACCCAATTGACCAAGTCAAACATTGTTCCCAAGGCGGTGACTCAAAAAACTACAATGCCTATATTTAGTCCATACATGCCCAGGACCAATGTTGCGATTTCAGTTATCAAAGGTTGGGCTCAAATTGCACATTCAATTATTATTATCACTTTATTATTGGCCAAATTTTATTATTATGGTAGTGATTTTGGTTATGCTAGAGAATTGTAGTGTTGCAAGGGGTAAGAGTAGTCACTTATACCATTCTTCTATGTCTCTAGATACTCAATCACAGTCACTTTTCCCCAGTTCTAAACCTGGATAGATTTATGATGATTTTATTTAGTTCTAGAGGATGTACAACCCAAAATGAACTAGGAAATTCACTAAAAAAAATGATTTGTCCATTTGGGTCAACGAAATTGTGGGGAAACTTCTCATATGATGTATTTTGGCTCCCTAGACAGCTCTTCAGTAGTTCTAGTTAGCATTGGGTCCAATATTATTTTATTGTGTCTTAGCCAATGAGGATGTCCCCCAAGGGGTGCCCCTCAACTTGGCCAATTGATGTGTTATATGGTTATATCCTATGCTATGAAGTTGTAATGGGGCATAGGGTGAATTAAGTCCCTAGTGAACCCTTTTACCGTACTATAATGTCATATCTTAGGTTATGTTGTGATTTCCACATTAGGAAGGATTCCTTGAGAAAAAGTGTGCCCCCCTTTGATGTAGTCACCTTGATCCATGTATTGATCCTTGTATTGATGATCTCCACCATTGATGATGTCTTAATCTTAACTATCAAATAATAGTTGGGTAAAATGTGGACACACTCTCAAGCTATTTAAGAGAGGTGATCCTCCCATTGTAAACCATGAGATCTAGAATTGTAATATTGATTAAAGATATTTTTCTAGGATTCAACACTTGTCTCTTGATAGATAGATGAATGTGATTATGATTGGAACTGTATTTCTTCTGCATTGATATAAATCTGGCATATCATTTGCATATTTTCTTATACCTGTTTAATCTGTAGGTTGAAGTAGGCGATTCTGAGGGAGGCGAGTTGGTGGGGAGGCTCACTCTATTGTTGAGACTTCATTTGTTTTATCAAGGAGTAGTTAATTCTTTATGAGTTCTTATCCCTCTACTTTCTTTACTTCACAAATCTCATTTTATTTGTCATGCTAATTGTTTTCCTTGGCATGGCAGGTAGAAGGGGGCACTAGGCTCACTGAGCAGAAATTCAACTCATCAATTTTTTGCCGGGAACTCTAAATTGATCATAAAGAAGGAATTATTCATCATCCAAGAACTAATCTATCGAATTCAGGTATGTCTATGAGGTTATATCTCAACATTTTATTTTTCTTACATTGCACATCATTATTTTCACTAAAATAATCCTTAGTAGAAAGTAGGAAAAATCAGTGAATTGATTTGCATTGGGAATTGTAAATTCGATGATCTGGGTTTTGTCATCCATCCCAAAACACCCCCTCTCCCTCCTAGGAATTATAATTGTTCTCCATTTTCCCATATTTGGGAATTTCTCATTAGGGAGAAATCACTCCTCTTAGTCTGGAAACCTTTTGTCATGTCCCCACAGTTTGACCACCAAAAGTGTGGACCTTGCTAAACACCTAGGGGGATTAAGTGGAATTAATTAATTAACCTAGGGAATTTTTTCTAAATAATTATTATTTAGGCATGTACTTTATTTTAATTATTTCCATTATTAATCATTGAGAAATTTAATATGTGGAAAATAAGTTCCATGTTAAGGGGGGCGCAATGGGAAATCCAACCTGCCAAGGAGAAGATTTAGAATCTAACAAGAAGACTAAAAAAAGAAAGCAGTCAAAGGAAGAAGGAAATTGCCAAAATATATGACAAAAGAAGTCATATCTAAAAATTCAACATCATACCAAAGGAGGGCGCAGTTTCCCTTTAGGAGTGCAGTGATGAAAAAAGAAGGAATAAAAAGATGTCATAATGAAAAGATGGAAACATCAAACCAAAGGAGGGCACAGTTTCCATTTTTGAGTTTAGTCACAAAAGAAGGGAAGCCAAGAAAAATATTTCATAGGGAAAATAACAACTCTAGGTCAAGGAAAGCATAGTTTCCAAGTTAGATGAATGACATGGACTTGGAAACAATTGAAATGGTCCCTACTTTCCAATTACTCAAGGAGGGCACACATGTGGCTAGGATTAGGGTTTCTATGTGGATGAATTTCTCTCACAGGTCACCTACCTACTAAAAAATTCACCGAAATTTTATAAAAATATAGATTGATCTCTATTACCCTGTTTGGATAATAATTGCTTCGTGTTTATGTGAAGCATAGATTCTACTGAGTGTTGTGCCTCCGAATTTTGGGAGATGTGACCAAAATATTTCCTTCCATGCTCTTCTTCCTCCCTTTCTGTTTATTTTTAGGTGTTGGAGCCATCATGAACATACCCATGAGATCCAATCATATTTATTTTGCAGCCATTCTTCTCGGTGAAGTCGAGCTCTAGTGAAGTGGAAGATTCACTTACGCTCCCATCCATCCTGATGTCAGTTTTGGGCCTCTTGCCCCCTGTTTTGAGCCCCATTTGGAGTGGTTAGTCCTCCATTTATCTGTGATGTGAATCATCCAATAAAAATATTTTTAAAATATCTGTAATATTTTAAGCATGCTGTCCAATAAGCTCACATATCACTGGTATTCCATGTATGAGCTTAATTTATCATTAAAATGAGGGTTTTTTATTAGTTTATTGCTTTAGTAAATGAGTAATGGCCATGAGCATGAGTATGAGCGATGTAATATGTTAAGTAAATATGTATTAGGCTATGATAAATTTCATTCTCTGCAATTGATTCATTATTATACAAATTCCATGCTTTACTGTACAGCCATGCTAGATAACTAGTTAAAGTTGACTAGTCTCACAATTTCTTTTATTATGAGAGTTTTGTTCACCCAAATTTGTTTCTGGAATTTTTTTGTATGTTAATAAATGACCCATGTTGCTATCCAAACCTTCAAAACAGAAAAATTTTGTAGTCATACAAGGTTTGAGCAGCCTCCACTGTGCAGGGCCTCACCAAACCAAAATTGCCAAATTATCCCAAATCTCTCTTAAAATTCCCAAACCTATCCATAACTATTTTGAACTATTCCAAACATTATTTAATGTTGTATTAATGTATTATATCATATTTATGCATTTCAACAAGACTCCAGTTGTAGGGATCTGAAGGAATTTTCCTAGTTTCACGGTTGGGTGACCCAGAAGCGTGGGAGTAAGTTTCAACATAGCTGACTCAGAAACCTAAATGGTCCCTTATCTAAATGTATTAGGAAATATGATATATATTTACTGAAATTTTTCTTGGTTTCTTCCCTTTTCCCCCTTCCATTCCTAGTCCAAAAATTTACTGAATGTATGCAAGTTTTATATCAGTTTTTTAATTAAATTTGCAGCAATATTAGTGTTCAAATCTATATATCAGATCCAGACCATTATAATGCTATCATAGAACTTTCCTTGGATCATCCTATGGAAATAAATCTCTCAGTGAATAAATTTGCAGTCATGCCATACTATGAGGATGACTATGATGAGCAGCATGAAGAGTACTGCAGGAAGTATGAAGAAGAGGTCATATATGTTAATGGAGGCATATCAATATTTGAATATGATGAATACTATTTCCCCTCATATGGAGAAGATATCAGATCTTATTCTCCTCTTGTTATGAAATACTTGGAAAATATGATGGAAGAATGTGAAAACATGCCTTGCTGCTACCAGGAGTATCTAGCTTTAGGTAAGAAAATTTGTGCAGACATTTCTTTCAAAGAATATATTTATTTCCATTATGGATTTTGGCCCAAGCATGTGGATGAGAATTCTTTCAAGATAAAAAAATCATCCATAGAGGAACCAAGTTGTTCCAACTTTTTGATTAAAGAAGAATAAATAGGAGCCAAAGAGGAAGATTCATCAAATCCATCTACTTGCCCAAGCATTAGGAGAACATTTGGTTTTTATTCCAACAGAGTGTCTAATAGTTGTGATTTCATGACCACCAAATATGAAGAATCCTAAAGTTCCTTGAAGAAGAAGAATAAAAATGAAGTAGAGGTAGAGCCCCATGAAGTGGAGTGCAAGTCACCGCAAGGTGGTTTCATTGGAAGAGAGAGTAAAGATGGATGCACTTCTAGTTTCCTTGTGAGTGATATTCGAACCACTGCTAAGGATGTTGGTACATATGGTGGTGAGGAGACATATTTTGGATCATATCCAAAATAAGAATGAAAATCATAGTTATAGTCACCTTTTGAGCCACATAAGGAGGAAGAAAACAAGACCACACCGCTTGGGTGTGAACCAAAAAATTTGGTGGAGGAGCAGGCCACCTTAGTATGACCTCGGGAAGATGGTAAGACAAAGAACGTGGATGATAAACATTCTTATTTTTGCAGCAGCCATGAAAACCTCCAACCATCTGATCCATGGGTGGATGAAAAGACTTTGTTACACCTAAATCTCGTCACCATCATGTTATGAGATAGGGATTCCCTTGTCTACTCCAATCCCTCAGAGTTTGTCCTGGAGAAATGAAAGAAGGAAAATATTCCCTTGCATTTTTTCCTTATTTTGAGCTGGTAACGCTCCTTTTACACATAAAAAATGAGGTTCCACTGCTCTTTGGGTTTGTGTTTTGTTCTAGAACTGTATCATTCAGATCTAGGGAAACAACTCCTATCCATAGGAGGTTAGAATTTTCTCTAATAGACTTCACTTACATATGAGGACTGGAAGATGAAGGACAGTTGTGAGGGTGATGAATTCGCTCCTAGTTTATCTATTAGTGAACCAAAAATCAATGTAGAGGAGGGTGATACTATCAATGATGATAAGCGATCTTTTGGATCAAATCCAAAATAAGAAAATAAATTAGATATGATATCATCATGTGGACTTCCTAATGAAGTGGAATACAATCCGCCACATGCTGGGTGTGAACTAGGAAATATGAAGAAGAAAAATCTGATGCAAAGGGATGAACACAGTTCATATTTTTGGACTCTCTTGTAGCATGATGAAGATGTAGATACATTAGAGGAGAGGCTTAACCTCAGTGAGAATTCAAATCCCACTATCACCATTGTGGAGATCTATGAGACATCTAGTCATGTAGGTGGGAAAACATAAAGAAATATTCATAAAGAGAAGTGCAATTCACTGCAAGATAATTGTAGAAAAGAAGAAGTGGGTGATTTTCCTCAAGAAACCCACTCATTTTCTTGGCCTTTGAAGATGAATGAAAAGAAGATTCAAAAGGATTTACTCCTTCTCTAAGACACACATGCTTCAGTGGCACACCAGTGTTGGATAACTGCTTCATTGGAAGATCAATCTTCTCTTGAAGCCAAGGAGGAGATGTGGAAGGCATTGTCTACAATACAAATGGACTTCTTACAATTTATTTGTGATAGAGGTGATTTTTTTGATCTTTTTATGTGTTGCATGGAGAATCATTGAAGGATGAAGAAGAAATTTGCAATATCACACAAGAGTGGTTGACCACCCAAGATTCCTTGAAGAGAACTCAATCTGCACTCCAAGAATCCAAGATGGAAATAAAGAAACTTCATGAGAAGTTGCAAATATCTTACCTACCCTCATACACACCATTCAGCCATATTCAAAAGGTTGATTTCATTCTTGAATAGATGGAGGAATATCATGAGATGAACTTGGTTTTACAGGTGCTTGAGGACTGTGTAGAAAAGTATGATGAGAACCAAGCACTTGGTATTTTCTAGAAAAAGCTGGAATTGTTTTCTTGAGAGAATATTTTCCCCATGGAAGAGTTAGATGAAAATGAAGATGGGGAAACCATAAGTTGGATGGATAAGTATTACAGATATATGATTTATAGTTCTACCCACACTTATATTTTCAGCCTCATCAAGTGGGGATGGAAATTGGGAGAAGGAATTTTCCTTGTTGGTCCAACAGAAAGAGTTGGAGGATTTCTTAGGTGTTCATGATGAGTTGTTGAATGCACCATCACCCTCCCAACAACCAAATCAGCACATATTGTTGTCACTTGATTCCATTCAGTCATATATGGATTGGGTGGAAGATTACATGTCACACATGGAGTCTTCTTGCAGAAAAATTTATTATCATGAGCAATGGAAGGTTGTTGAGAAAGAAAGCTGCCAAGAGGAGTCAATGAGAAAAATATCTTGCATAAGGTGGTATTTGTGGAGTAAATCCACAAAGTTGGATGTATGTTTGTACCCTTTTACCACTAGAGGAGAGTTGATCCATTGGAAGTGTTCACATGGACCTTGTGGATCGAGTGTCAGTACTTTCTCAGGTTGGATGAGGGGACACTTATTTATCTTTCCTGCTTGCATTCTTAGATATAACTGTGATGCATGATATTATTGTGAGTATTTTGGGAATACTTGTTGGTTGGATGATGCCTATACTCATTGGGGTTGGACATGGGACTCACACCTATGTCATGGAAGCCAAAAACCTGTGAGCTTCAGGGCTAGCATGCATCAGGTACATAAAGAGATCTATGTTGGGTGGGAAAGTCTCATAGATTTCCAATCTTGCATTGAGAGTTTTCAACTTTCAGTATGGTGGTATTATTTCCATATCATGATTTTAATCCTCTATGATGATGGAATTTTGTTGTTGTTCCTGATGATTGGAAGGAGGCAGATGATACCATGGGACCTTGGAATTCTTGGGATTGACATATTTCTGAAGGGATAAATAGTATTTGCATCCTGGTAGAAGAGGAAGTGGGAATTCTACTCAGTTATTCCAACTGGGTGGAAAAATTTGTTCTCATAGGTGGTCATTTGGGAAATGACCGGGATCAGAGTGGTACAACAGAAACATGGTGGAGCAAATTGCAGCACTCTGGAGTGCTTCTGATTAAGGACAAGAAAATTTGGGAAGGGAGGACTATCATGTCCCCACATTTTGACCACCAAAAGTGTGGAATTTGATAAACACTTAGGGGGACTAAATGGAATTAATTAATTAGCCTATTGAAATTTCGCTCAATAATTATTATTTAGGAATGCACTTGATTTTAATTATTTCCATTATTAGTTATTGAGAAATTTATTATGTGTAAAATAAGTGCCATGTCAGGGGGGTGAAATGGGAAAACCAACTTTCCAAGGAGAAGATTTAGAAACTGACAAGAATAATAACAAAAGCAAGTAGTAAGAGTAAGACAAAAAGTTCCAAAAGCAGCTATGACAAAAGAAGTCAGATCTAAAAAGGAAACATCGGACCAAAGGAGGGCACAATTTCCATTTAGGAGTGCAGTGAAAAATCTAGAAGGCATAAAAATATGTCATAATGAAAAGAAGGAAACATAAGACCAAAGGAGGGCACAATTTCCCTTTTTGAGTTCAGTCATGTTACCACCTAAGTTGTACTTAGTGGTTTTTTATCAAGTGAGCCTGGTGAACTAGACAGGGTTAACTTGTTCGGACTTCAGAAGACCTTTGGAAGTACTTCTGGGAAGTGCTTGTTGTATTATATCACAAGTTTATACCCCATGGCGGAATTGTAATAAATGTTCTAGCATGATAGTGTCTATAAAAGACTCGGTCTCTTAGACTTTATTTGTCAATCCGATCATCCCAGGGTGTTTTTTCCCTTGGTTATTATTGGTTGTTGAATAAACGACTGATAATTTCTGAGTTTTTCACTCCATACCTCCAAAGTTGGGGTGGTTGGCTTGGAATTTGGGCCTATTGAGGTTATTAGAGTCTATGTGTCAATGTATAAACATGCTAGACGTCATGGTCGAGTCATATGAACATGTCTAAGTCCCCCTAGGTTTTTTCAATTTTTCAAGTTTTTTAATTTTTTCAGTGTTTTTTATTAAAATTTAATTTTTCCAAAACTTAGGCTATTTTTTAATAGTTTAATTGGAAAAATTGATTTTGTAATAAAAGTGGGCCAAATAACATGTTTCAGTCATGTAGGTGCTCATTTTCAAGCTAAGAGCACCATGTAAACCCATGGACCCACTATTTCCTAGTTTTGAGTGATATTCCATCACTCAGGTCAGAAATCCCCAAAAATAAATGATTGATTATTTTAATTAATAAATTGATGAATAATGGAGCAAATCCAAAATCATAAATCAGTGGATTCTCAGCCGATTTGATTGAAACCAGTCAGATCTGAAGCAGATTGACTGGATCTGACAAATCCTTGACTGAAGGAGGTGATCAAATCAGATCCAGAGTTGATATTCAGCATCCTTTATGGGGAATTTCGCCCTCCCTCTCTCCTCAACACATTTTGGCTCATTTGGATGAGTTTTGGTGGATGCTTCAGTCAACGGGTTGAGGTGTCAGTCAGATCAACTCTCTGATTGACAATTGCACTCAATGAGACTTAGATCTAGCTTAGTTAGACACAGATCAGGCATTGATGGACTCTCCATCAGCATATTTGATCTATCTCCTTGGGATTTGCACCCCCCCTGGGCTGGATCTCTTGGTTTTTGTATATATCCAAGCACAGCAGCCTCTTCCAAGCTAGGAAGAACTGGGATTGAGGTGCTGCTGCTATTGTACTGTTGTAATTCTTCATTTGAAATAAAGAAAAGATTTGGAGGCTAGACGGTGTTGTGCCATTACATGTGTGGATTATTATTGCCATTATTTTACTGAGGAAACCTGTATCTGTATTCATTTTTTGCTAATTGCTTGTAGATCCGTTGTCAAGATTGATAATAGGCTTATTATAATCTTGATAGGAAAGGTGCTTTTCAATAAGTTTATTGACCATCTCCTTCCTTTGATGCATGTTTAGAGATCTAGATTCAACATGTCCTATAAGCTTATATGCATGTTATTTTGAATCTCTGTGTATGTACTAATCAGATCTCACAAGTTTCTTGGCAAGTTCTTTGATTTCATTTGAGCTGTAGGTTCCTACATTGGAGAGGATGCTGGTTTAGTTTGCTTCTTCACTCTCGTCAAACCTTCCAAAGGCATAGTCCCTCAACATTCCACCTGAAACCTCCACTATGGATCTTCAAGGAAACCGACATTTCTCTCCTCCTCTTCCTCCCTCAAGATCAACTCTTCACCCTATTACCTTTTCATAGCTTTGTTTTGGTTTATATATACCATATTAAAAGTAATTTCAACATATATATATCCTCTTGAAGCTCATAGTCTATATCTTAGTTTTTTTTTCACATAAAGTTCAATTTTAAGAGATCTAGCTAAAATTACCATATTTTCGCAAGCATTTTAGTGAAAATTCGTAGCTTGCTGTTATGGTAGTTTCATTTTATGTATGATAAAATTTAATATTCTACAATATCAGTGCATATTTCATTGGCTGCACAAACTGAAAGCCAAGATCCCAAGGAAATCTTGCCTTCCTTGGTTCCTTTGTCACCTGTTTAGCTAGTTTTAAGTTCATCTTTTTTGAGTTAAGGTAGGCTGATCCAAGGTACTATTAAAGAGATTTTGGGAATATTTAATTCTCATATGCTTGTTGGATTTTATCAGGTTTGACAGAAAAAAAGGAAGCTGCTGTTCGGAAGTGGCCTTGGGAGCGTTCAAATCCCCCCAGGGGTCTCCCATTTGACTAGAACCTTTGATTTTCACACCTTGTAATCTCTCGATTTCAATCCATATAAGGATAAAGAGGAATTATATCAGTTCTCTGATATTTTAACCACTGTTAATAAAATTATTTTTGAATAGGCTCTTTCGAACCCATTCCCCATCCCCCCTGGGGGGATTTGCGTCGGTGTCCTTTTTGTTGCTTTTTGCTCATTTCTTTTCAAGCTAGTATTGATCTAATATGCGGGGTAGTATAATTTATTTTATTATTAATTTCATATTCCATACTTTATATTTCAAAGTAATCTTAATACTTACCCCACAACTTCCCGATTGACCCGAAAGGGGAAAGAGATTCGTGGTAGGACTAATTAGAAAACTAGAATTGTGTATCTGTTTTCTTTTGATCATTTGTTTTTCAGCTATTATAAAATTAAACCCTCCTTGATTCCCCGATTGAGATCCACTTGGATCGAAAGAGGTTCCTGTATGGTTTTCTTTTAAACAAGAACACCCAGTTTAAAACTTACTAAAATTGACAAGAATCTAATGTGTATGCTCTAGAATTGGCTGCGGTTCATCTGATCAGTCAAGCTGTATGAAAAGAAATTGAGTGACTAGTATAATTAGGACTCACTCTCCCAAATTAACAAACCAACAGGTGAAAATCCAACACCTAGATCGAACCATCACGGTGGCAAAATACCCAAAGGAAGTGGGAACTTCTGAAAAGTGACCTCGGGGCACCAATCTCTATCACACCCTTATGGGTGCATTATGAACAATAGCCCCAGAGACTCCATTTCATCCCACATATCCCTTGTAGGTAGCCGTGAAGGTTTAGTTTTGGACATACTCCAAGTACTCTAGGGTATATCTGGAGTCCCCCCTTTGCCTAATTTTAATGAACTCACACTTCAATTTTAACTTAAAACATACCAAGAGGCAATCACAAAACACTCACTCCAAGCACGCAAAAGTACATTGTTTCTATTTTTTGACTCCATTCTAAGGCACTGGTTATTTTCTTGCTTTATATATATATTGTGTCTCAGCATTGTGCTTTCGTGTGTTCATCTTTTGTATCTTGCCATCTTTGATCATCTATAGTTAAATTGCAAACTCCTAAGTAACTTAATCAGTTTAACATCACAACACTAAGTAATTGTCCTTAGTAACTTAATAGGGTCTACCCCCCTTGGCTCTGTTAGGAGTTGAGCCTAAACAGAGGAGTCAAGAACAAGGTGACAGCCTTGACTCGAGACTTGCCCCCAAGGACACACCGAGTGGCTTGAAGATTTCTGCCACGTGACCCAGGTGTGTGAAAGGCGGCAACATATTTTGGTGCCGTTGTCGAGGATAAATCTTTTTATTCCCGAGTACGACTTAGCTTAACTTTTTTCTAAAATACCTAAAAAGATAAAAACTTTTGATTGATCTAGTCTTTAAAAAACATAAAAATTAAAACTCGGTCCATCTGGCAACTCCACTGTCTAACATCCCTTCAAGAATTTCTACCCAAAGAAACCACCAACAATTATTCAATCCTCTCCCTGATCCTGAAAGGTTTATTAGGGAAATATTGAATAGGCAGAATTCTCATAGAAACCTTGAAGATTTAGGAGACCAATCCCTCTCAGATATCCATCACATATTTGTAGAGAGTCATGTTCACTAATCTCAAGAAATGACGGAATTTTACAAACCCCTTGACTTTTATCAGATAGAAGGTAGTCCTCATGTCATTTTGAATGATGCTATCAAGAAGCTCCCCATATTTTAGGGCAATAATTCCATCACTGCCAAGTCTCACCTTCAAAAGTTTGAAAATCACCTGGTCAGTTATTGCAATGATGCTGCCCATGACCATGATGATGTCAAAATGACGCTCTTTTCTTTATCCTTGGAAGATGATGCTGAAGAATGGTACTTTGACCTAGATGATGATTCATATAAAACTCTTAGTGAATTCCTAGAGGGTTTTAAGAATAAATGGGGGGGGAATAAAGAACCAAGACATCTGCTTGCTACCCTCCATAACATAAAGAAGATGGAGAATGAAACCATTGATGAATTTAATACTAAGTTCAGGCATGTGGTTGTGGACCTCCTCAGAGAAATCAAGCCAAGGGATGCCTCCATCCTTATATATTACATTGAAGCTTTCACTGGTGATTTGAGGTACCAGTTAAGGGACAAAGAGCCGGCCGATCTAAAAATTGCTCAGGAATTAGCCGAGAAAATAGAAAAGAATATGCAGTCTTCAGGCAAATCCAACATTCCAGGTTACACTAGGGGAAACACTTCATACAACAAAGAAATGGGAAAATCATTTGAATCAAAAGAAAAGGGACCCTCTAAAGATCCCATGGAAAAGGTAACAGACATGATAAAAGACTTGGTTACTAGTCAAAACCAACTTATGGCAGATCAGTCTACACAATTGAATCCTATGCACAATAGAATAATCACAATGGAAAGAATCAGATGTATCAAAAGAAGTTTCCTCAACAAGAGTCTGGGATTCCAAACCAGTTAGACTCAACTAACATGGTAGAAGAAGTAATTCCATGGTGTAGACCCTGTGAACAATTCCACCAAGAAAGCACTTGTTATGTTGCAAATCAAGTCATGGAACATGGACTTCCCAAGGTCAGTAATCAAGAAACAAATTCAAGTGAGCCTAATCATATATACATGGTAGGCTAGGCCTACCATTTGTTACCATCTAAACAGTACAAGCTTGAGGATGAAACCATTGCAGAATCTTATAGTGAAACTTATGATGAAAACTATAATATACATGATGGGACTCCTATGTGTTCTCCATATAATGATGACTGTCTGGAAGGTTTACTACCTTGTGACCTTTTCTCTAAAGAATATGAGTATGAAAATGAGGACAAGTATAGCTTGGAGCATGATACAAGTGATGAAGACTCCCTTATCCCTGACAAAGATGTTGATGAGGAGTCCTGGACATTCATGGAAAATCCAGTCTGTGACATGAATAAAGAGGAAAATAATGAACCGGAAAATTTTGATGGTTTTGTTGATTTTTTTGTCTATGGCATATCTAAAGGAGAGAGCATGGACCATGTGGCCTTGGGAAACTTTGATATGAAAAAGGAGCATGCAGTTTATCCATATGATCATTCACAGTCATATCATGCAGAGCCACACAAAGGTATCAATAATGAAGACATGGAGAAGCAGTGTTGTGAAAAGACAGATGTGATGCAGTTATTAGAATATCAGTCTCAACTATCATCTTCACATATAGAGTTTCCTCATGACTTGGAGCCGCTTGGGGCTTATACAGTGAATTATCATCCAGTAAGCCTTGATGATCAGTATGATGGTGTAGTCAATCTTCCTCATCATTCCAATTTGTACATCAACCCTGTCCAGTCATGGATAGAAGCAGCCTGTGTAAGCACTTACCAGTTTGGGAGGAAGTTTGACGACATTATTCATGCCTATGATTTCCCATCCATCCCACCCCTTCCGGATTATCACGCAGGTTTGCATTTTCTGAATAAAGTATCCTTACTTTGGCTGGTAACCAAAGACAAGGAAATTTTTTTATGTTAATAAAATTCTTAGGTGGTTACATTGAATTTCTGATTACACTTAACCCATTTTATATCATGCTTAGAGTAGGAAAATAAGCTCCTTGAAAGAGAGCATTTACTTTCTGCATTTCTATTTTATACTTAGCTATAATAAAACTTTGCTTCTTTTAGTTAGTTACATTTATTTTGTTTAAATAAATCAGCTTAATGGTTCATCTGGTTTTTTATAAAAATTGTGCTACTGAGGTTTTTCTTTTCAAGTTGAGATGTTTTTACAGGGTATATAAACCAGAGATTCTAGTGTTCTCGTATCCTCTCCTTGCCTCAAAGACCAGATCGAGCACACGTCCCACAGTTGGAGCCATAATGTTACCACCTAAGTTGTACTTAGTGATTTCTTATCAAGTGACCCTGGTGAACCAGACAGGGTTAACTTGTTCGGACTTCAGAAGACCTTTGGAAGTACTTCTGGGAAGTGCTTGTTGTACTATATCACATGTTCATACCCCGTGGGGGAATTGTAATAAATGTTCTAGAATGATAATGTCTGTAAAATACTCGGTCTCTTAGAATTTATTTGTCAATCCGATCAGCCCAGGGTGTTTTTTCCCTTGGTTATTATTGG
The DNA here is from genome assembly GCA_001517045.1 of Pseudotsuga menziesii. Taxonomy (NCBI): domain Eukaryota; kingdom Viridiplantae; phylum Streptophyta; class Pinopsida; order Pinales; family Pinaceae; genus Pseudotsuga; species Pseudotsuga menziesii. Next base: position 276,609 of record LPNX010162329.1, read on the forward strand.
TTGTTGAATAAACGACTGATAATTTCTGAGTTTTTCACTCCATACCTCCAAAGTTGGGGTGGTTGGCTTGGAATTTGGGCCTATTGAGGTTATTAGAGTCTATGTGTCAATGTATAAACATACTAGACATCATGGTCGAGTCATATGAACATGTCTAAGTCCCCCTAGGTTTTTTCAATTTTTCAATTTTTTTAATTTTTTCAGTGTTTTTTATTAAAATTTAATTTTTCCAAAACTTAGGCTATTTTTTAATAGTTTAATTGGAAAAATTGATTTTGTAATAAAAGTGGGCCAAATAATCTGTTTCAGTCATGTAGGTGCTCATTTTCAAGCTAAGAGCACCATGTAAACCCATGGACCCACTATTTCCTAGTTTTGAGTGATTTTCCATCACTCAGGTCAAAAACCCAAGAAATCAATTATTGATTATTTTAATTAATAAATTGATGAATAATGGAGCAAATCCAAAATCATAAATCAGTGGATTCTCAGCCGATTTGATTGAAATCAGTCAGATCTGAAGTAGATTGACTGGATCTGACAAATCCTTGACTAAAGGAGGTGATCAAATCAGATCTAGAGTTGATCTTCAGCATCCTTTATGGGGAATTTCTCCCTCCCTCTCTCCTCAACACGTTTTGGCTCATCAGGATTAGTTTTGGTGGATGCTTCAGTCAAGGGGTTGAGGTGTCAGTCAGATCAGCTCTCCGATTGACAATTGCACTTAGTGAGACTCAGATCTGGCTCAGTTAGACACATATCAGGCATTGATGGACTCTCCATCAGCATATTTGATCTATCTCCTTGGGATTTGCGTCCCCCCTGTGCTGGATCTTCTGGTTTTTGTATATATCCAAGCATAGCAGCCTCTTCCAAGCTAGGAAGAACTGGGATTGAGGTGCTGCTGCTATTGGACTGTTGTAATTCTTCATTTGAAATAAATAAAATATTTTGAGGCTAGACGGTGTTGTGCCATTACATGTGTGGATGATTATTGCCATTATTTTACTGAGGTAACCTGTATCTGTATTCATTTTCTGCTAATTGCTTGTAGATCTGTTGTCAAGATTGATAATAGGCTTATTATAATGTTGATAGGAAAGGTGCTTTTCAATAAGTTTATTGGCCATCTCCTTCCTTTGATGCATGTTTAAAGATCTAGATTCAACATGTCATATAAGCTTATATGCATGTTATTTTGAATCTCTGTGTATGTACTAATCGGATCTCACAAGTTTCTTGGCAAGTTCTTTGATTTCAGCTGAGCTGCGGGTTCCTACATTGGAGAGGATACTGATCTAGTTTTATTCTTCACTCTCTTCAAACCTTCCAAAGGCATAGTCCCTCAACATTCCACCTGAAACCTCCACTGTGGATCTTCAAGGAAACCGACATTTCTCTCCTCCTCTTCCTCCCTCAAGATCAACTCTTCACCCTATTACCTTTTCATAGATTTGTTTTGGTTTAGATATATCATATTAAAATTAATTTCAACATAGATATATCCTATTGAAGCTCATAGTCTATATCTTAGTTTTGTTTTTCACATAAAGTTCAATTTTAAGAGATCTAGCTAAAATTACCATATTTTCGCAAGCATTTTAGTGAAAATTCGTAGCTTGTTGTTATGGTAGTTTCATTTGCTGTATGATAAAATTTTATATTCTTCAATATCAGTGAATATTTCATTGGCTGCTCAAACAGCAAGCCAAGATCCCAAGGAAATCTTGCCTTCCTTGGTTCCTTTGTCACATGTTTAGCTAGTTTTAAGTTCATCTTTTTTGAGTTAAGGTAGGTTGATCCAAGGGTAATATTAAATTTATTTTGGGAATATTTAATTCTGATATGATTGCTGGATTTTAGCAGGTTTGACAGAAAAAAAGGAAGCTGCTGTTCGGAAGTGGCCTCGGGAGCATTCAAATCCCCCCAGGGGTCTCCCATTCGACTAGAACGTTTGATTTTCACACCTTGTAATCTCTTGATTTCAATAAATATAAGGATCAAGAGGAATTATATAATTTCTTTGATATTGTAACCGCTGTTAATAAAATTATTTTTGAATAGGCTCTTTCGAGCCCATTCCCCATCCCCCCTGGGGGGATTTGCGTTGGTGTCCTTTTTGTTGTTTTTTTGCTCATTTCTTTTCAAGATAGTATTGATCTAATATGCAGGGTAGTATAATTTATTTTATTATTAATTTTATATTCCATACTTTATATTTCAAAGTAATATTAATACTTACCCCACAACTTCTCGATTGACCCGAAAGGGGAAAGAGATTCGTGGTAGGACTAATTAGAAAACTAGAATTGTGTATCTGTTTTCTTTTGATCATTTGTTTTTCAGCTATTATAAAATTAACCCCTCCTTGATTCCCCAATTGAGATCCATTTGGATCGAAAGAGGTTCCTGGATGGTTTTCTTTTAAACAAGAACACCCAGTTTAAAACTTACTAAAATTGACAAGACTCCAGTGTGTATGCTCTGCACTTGGCTGCGGTTCGTCCAATCAGTCAAGTTGTATGAAAAGGACTTGAGTGACTATTATAATTAGGACTCACTCTCCCAAATTAACAAACCAACAGGTGAAAATCCAACACCTAGATCGAACCATCATGGTGGCAAAATACCCAAAGGAAGCGGGAACTTCTGAAAAGTGACCTCGGGGCACCGATCTCTGTTACACCCTAACTAGTGCGTTATGAAAAATAGCCCCAGAGACTCCATTTCAGCCCACATATTCCTTGTGGATTGCCGTGAAGGTTTAGTTTTGGACATACTCCAAGTACTCTAGGGTATATCTGGAGTCCCCCCTTTGCCTAATTTTAATCAGCTCACACTTCAATTTTAACTTAAAACATTGCAAGAGGCAATCGCAAAACACTCACTCCAAGCACGCTCAAGTACATTGTTTCTATTTTTTGACTCCATTCTAAGGCACTGGTTATTTTCTTGCTTTATATATATATTGTGTCTCAGCATTGTGCTTTCGTGTGTTCATCTTTTGTATCTTGCCATCTTTGATCATCTATAGTTAAATTGCAAACTCCTAAGTAACTCAATCAGTTTAGCATCACAACATGAAGTAATTATCCTTAGTAACTTAATAGGGTCTACCCCCCTTGGCTCTGTTAGGAGTTGAGCCTAAACGGAGGAGTCAAGAACAAGGTGATAGCCTTGACTCGAGACTTGCCCCCAAGGACACACCAAGTGGCTTGAAGATTTCTGCCACGTGACCCAGGTGTGTGAAAGGCGGCAACAAGTCACAAAAGTAGGGAAACCAAGAAAATATGTCATATGGAAAATAGCAACTTTGGGTAAAGGAAAGCGTAGTTTCCTACTTAGATGAATTACATGGACATGGAAACAACTCACATGGTCCCTACTTGTCAATTACTCAAGGAGGGAAAATATGTGGCTAGGGTTAGGGTTTCTATGTGGATAACTTTCTCTCACAGGTCACCTACCTCCTAAAAAAGTCACCAGAAGTTTATAAAAATATAGAGGAAGTTTTATTACTTAGTTTTTCTAATGATTTATTTGTGTTTATGTGAAACATAGCTTCTACTAAGTGTTGTGCATTCAACTTTTGGGAGATGTGCCCCAAATCCTAATTCCTTCCTTACTCCTCTTCCTACCTTTCTGTTTCTTTGTAGGTGTTGGTGTTACAGAGAGAAACTTCCTATGGCTGTGGGGTACCACATCAGACAACTTGACACTAGAAATCAATATTTCCCAATATGCAAGAGAAACAAAACATCTAGCAGTAAGGGATACCGAATCATACCTTGTTCCAGAAAGTTGAAGTAGATCCTCGTTTAGCCTTTCCAATTCACACTTGCATTAGCAATTTGCTCTCAATAACAACAAACAAGACAAGCATGCTCTACAAATACATATATTTTCAACAATGTATAATCAATTAAATACATCCATGGATTCAATATTCATATTCAAATGCACATAATTGGACATGAAAAGATATTTCTATTAATAAAATTAGAGATTACAATAGGGACAACCTTTGTCAACACGTCTACGAAACGTAGAACCGAGTCCTCCACTTGGGCCTCCACCACTTCAATCCTCCATCTCTTGATAGAAAGCTCACAAAGCAAAGGCAAGCTTGGGAAGAACAAAAAGTGCTCCAAAGGGACAAAGGGATGCAAACTCAAGTAAAAGCAAATTGAGGCAACAATGGACTATAGTTTATTTTCTCTTCAATTCCTCCTCTTCAATGTATCTAAGAGGTTCCTTATATAGCACTCCAAAAGGGTATTGAAGGGTCGAATCTGAGCGATCTCAAGGCATATGGAAGGTGAAGAGTTAGTATCTTGATGTATGCGGGTTTGAGGTCAAAAGTTGTGTATACACATGAGTATGGGTTTAAAATTCATATAAAACAATAAACATGTGTTTTTTAGGGATGATCTTGGGACATCAAAGTATAATATAAGTCCATGGGGTCTAAAAATTATGTAGAGGGACAGGGAAGGCCATAAATATGTGATAAACTATGTGTTGTAAAATCAACTATAACATATGTCCCCTAATGTGTGAGGTCAAAGGGGTAACATGATGGCTGAAATACATTATAAAATCCATCCCAGAAGTGAAGTAATGAAGACCCAGGTGGAAGAACTAGCTGCTCATCAGTACAATACAATAAGAAATCTCTACATGTGACTACAAATACATGTATCAGTCCTAGATACATAAGAGTACAATGGCCATGAATAGGCATGATATACAAAGTGTCATGTGTGGTCATCGCCACGTACAATATACAATAGATCAAAATTTCCAAAGTGGATGAAGATATATAATGGATCAAGATCTCCATAGTGGATGAAGATATCTGATCTACACTAGAACAAAATCACAAGAGCTGATATCTCATGAATACTAACACGATCAAGGAGGTATCATACATGGAGTGCCACCAAGCTGGAAGGTATTCTACACAAACTACTACAAGTACATGTCCTACTATGCGAATAGATGTGTCAAGGTTTAACATAGTAGTCGATCGTCTGATTACCGTTCATTGATGTATATTGTTAACAGACGTGAGATCACCAACCGATAATGAAAATGGGAATCAAGGTACAGAGTGAAATATAAAAAGTGTGAATAGATGTGTTGAGGTCAAATGCTTGGAAGAATCCATTGATCAGGGGACATTGATGTATTCCCAAAACTGTCAATGGTGAGAGAACCTACCACTGATGACTGTAAGTATCAAGGCACTCAAAGGAATCTAGACTCCTATTCCAGAATAAATGATCTGAAGTTGATGGAATGGAATTCGATGGAAGGAGGGAATTAAAGCATCCCCCATAAACCAACACAAGGTACTCAGAAATGTTGTATAATGTGGAATAACTTGAATAATATGTGCATGAACCAGTAACAGTACTGGGAATGGCCAACATGCAAATTTAAGATAGCTGAGGAATGGCCAACTCAGGCTTCAACTTCCTTCGAACAAGATCATAAGGAGAATGGTGACTGAAGGTAGGAAGCATGGACTCGATATGCAAACTGGGACATCTCTGTGACACAGGAGGCATTGACGGAGGCTCCATAGGGATTGGAAGCTTAACCAGTGAATGGAGATAAACTCAGAGTAAAAAGTGCAGATACAAAATTCAAACTAATAACCCAACCAACAGATGTGATACACGGTTCTCTATTCGAAGGCGACATGACTCAACTACTACCAAAGATAACATCTTTTCCTATCCAAATTTTTAGTTTTGTTTGGACTTTTTTAGGTATTTTGAAAAGATTAAAAAAGAATAAAAATGATTTATAGTAAAAATATAGGGGGAGACGAGTGTTAAGGGACAAGCAATCTAGTTCCAATAAAGCTATTTCCAATCAGTGGAACATTCCTATGTTCAATGCAATGATATATGTGTAGGATAACGACACTCAGGGGAAGGTCTCCTACCGCTAAAAGGGGTGATCAAGCTGCAAAAGATATGTAAAAAGGATCTGGTTGGATAGACATGAGACAAGCTTTGGATATATGGCTGATAACTCAAAGTCAGGGAGCCATCATAAAGTTCAAGAAGGCAAGCAAAACTCATGAAAATGCAATTACAACTTGATATATTCAAGGGAGTCCCAAGGTAAATGCCCAGCATAAAGTTCAATAGGAGTATGGAGCTCTTGCTCAAAGACATGGTAGGACTAAAAAGGGACTCCCACAACCTAAAGGAGAAATGTCATCATGGGCACGAAATGCAATATAGGATATAACTAGTGTTATCTCCTCAAATAAATTAGTCAATTTTGTTTATTTTAGGTGATAGGAAGTCATTTAAAAATATATTTCTGAATTTTTTAAGGCTCATTTTTTAGAGCTTTAGGTATGTAATAAGGTTTGAAAAAAAATTGATTTGGTTTTTCCTTCAAAAAATTCAAAACTCAAGTTTCAATGACTCAAGAGGACATTTCAACTATTCATTATCCACTGAAAGTAGAGATTTCGGTAGCTAAAGCATGAAATTCGGGGCTATTTTAGCCATCGAAAGCGTAGAAGCTTGGAAACAGTCAGCATGCCTTGTTAAACTCAATTTTCTCAGCCATGGAAAGGCATTTTCACATGCCCAAATATATTTGATTGAAAAATACACATCCTAATATTTCCAATGGTACTTTCATATCTGCATTTAGAGCTCGATAAGGCAGTCAAAAGACCCCCGCAAGATGAGGCAGCATTTTCAGGAATGTGGCATTTTCAAATGATGATACTGGGAAACTGTAGGATCATTTTGAGAAAATTTCAGAGGCATTTGTGCCTAACATGTCAGTGAACAATAGCCTCTCTCTGTTTTCCTACAGGTGTCACATATTGGGAGAATCAAATCCATCTCCGAGCCTTGAAGTTTAGATCTCAGAATTCCCCTGTTTGACACATGTTTTTGAAATACAGATGTCGGGAAAATGAAAGTGAATATAAAATAACAAAGAGAGGTTTTTTCTCATAAAAAACCAAAGAACAATAAAATCTTTCATTTTTCCTACAGGTGTCATATTGGGAGAATCGAATCCATCTCTGAGCCCTAATTTTCGGATCTCAGAATTTCCCTGTTTGAAACATTTTTTTGAAATACAGATGTCGAGCAAATTAAAATCAAACTCAAATAACTGAGAGAGGTTTTTTCTCATAATAAACCAAAGAACAATAACCTCTATCAATGTTCTTACAGGTGTCACAAATTGGGAGAATCAAATTCATCTCTAAGCCCTAATTTTCGGATCTTAGAATTTCCCTGTTTGACACATGGTTTTGAAATACAAATGTCGGGAAAATGAAAACAAATGTCAAAGAAATGAGAGAGTTTTTTTCTCATAAAAAATCAATATACAAAAATTCTCTAAGTTTTCCAAAATATGTTTCGATTTGAGAGATATAGGTCAATATCGGAGCAGCATATTTCCAGAAATTTCTGCATTTTCCAGCCACCTCACAAATTCGGATTTGAGATAGGAAAAGAGGTTATCAGATACATATTTTGAGGATATTGAAACCGATTTGTAAATATTATTCAATTTTATTGAAGAATGATAGTAAAGGGTTCAAATTTGGAGACTTTTTCATATTTTGTAAGCTCAAGCTTCTCATTTTCAGCTCAGTAATACAAGCTTCGTTTGCCATTACTTGTTCAGATCTTCATCTTCTTGTCTATTCTATACTTGCACCTGAATGGAAAGTCATGTTAATTATGTTTGTCTGATGTTTGATAACTTTCAACTTGTCAATGCATCCATAAACTAGAATTTGCAAGTACTTTACTTTGTTTATCTAGCCATTCATATATACTTTGTGTGTATGTTTCTGCTAGTAAATTAAGTGTTCTTCGTACATTCATTTATTTACAACTCTCTGAACAGTGATAGTTAAAATCCTTGTCAATATGTTGTATGCATGTCTTGAGTGAGTGAGGTTTGATTTAGTCATCTGAGTTGATCCATTTGAGTGAATCATTGAAAAAATAATTAAGTTACCAGGCATCTTCGAGTTACAGCCTAGAAGAGTTTCCTGGATAGATAACAAATTGGCGTCGTTGTAGAGGATAAGAGATTGAAGCTCAGCTTCCCCAGGAGATGACATAGATCCAGCTTTGATGATAGACAAATCCTGGACATTATCTTGGTTGTAATCATCTATCTGGCAACTCCATGAAGGACAGATTCAGTGGCAACTCCATTGTTCAGAAATCTGTCAGTGACTCCACTGGTATGAAATGAACCAGATCTTAGCAAAAAGGTATACTTTCTGTGATTTTTCAAAGATTGTTGGTTTCCCTAATCAATTGCCTAGTAGAGATGAATGGGAACGTAGTATTCCCAGATTTCGAGGAGAAGAGTGGGAAGTGTCAGCTAAACACTTGCTAGATTTTCATGACTTTATTTATCGGCTTGAAATTGTACATGAGGATGTTTAAATTAATCTTCTCAAGTATTCATTAGAGGGGATTGCTCTTGATGGGCACCAGTCTCTTCCAAAAGAAAGTATCATCTCTTTGGCAGATGTTGATGCTTCTTTTCATGTGTTTTGGAAAGACCAATTTCCAAGTGACTTTCTATATTCTGAATGTTGTCATGAATTTAGTTTGTTGAATAAAGATTCTGATTGTCACGAAGGATATGTTATAGGGGACACCTCTTGTTATGACCAAGATATTGATGATCTTCAGGATGTTAATCATAGTATAGGTGCTTTTGACATTGTACCAAATGCATCTACTGTCTTAATTTGTGATGAAGATTAGACTATCCCCTTTGGAAACCCGAAAGATGATGAACAGATTAACAGATCAATAGATGACAGTTTCAGATCTACAGTAGATGCTAAGGGTAGCTCACAGTTTCCATATTTGCAGATCAGGGTAAGTTGTAGTAACCATGAGGAACTAGGTAATATTTTTCCAAATCTTTTTCAAGATCCATTTGCTAATAATCTCATGCAAGAATCTTCATCCCTGTCATTAGCATTTTATCATGATATTCCCATATTTGACAAATACAATGATGAAGAAGAATATTTTAAGGTTTGTGAAGATTTTTCCACTTATGGAATTTCATCTAGTTCTAATTTTTAGTAGAGAGATGATCAGAAATGTGTGCATCCTATGGTTGATGATAGTTGTGAATTTGTAGATCAAAATTCCAGTGATACATCTTGCAAAGAAATTGTCAGCTATAATAGGTGAACGTATCATCATGATGAATTCAAATTACAGAGATATGGTAAAAGGGAGCAGAAAGGTTCAGATCAGAAATTGAACTTGCATTTTCCTTTGACAGAGGTTGAGCAGTCCACATTCAGCATCAAGACCAATGAAGACAACCATCAGCAAAATCATCTCAGTCAATTGGAACAGCAGCAAGCAGAGGTATTTCCTTGTAAATTTGATGACCCTATTACTGATTATCTGGAACTTATGAGCAGCATAGATATCAAAATATTCTTGTCATAGGAAAGTTGGTTCTATCAACTGTTCAAAACACATTTCTATTGTCTATGCATTCTTTTATTTGTTGGGTCAAGATTAAGCATGATGTCAGTAAATTAGTTTCTTACATGGCTTCATTGGAAGTATGATGTCACTTGATAAGAAGCCTTTGTTGGAGTATTGGGTACCTCCACATGGTATAACCATCACACCTCTAGGAATATAAAACAAGTGGTTTAACCACCACTCCTATTGATAGGGCCTTGTGCTGGGTTTCAAATGTTCATCAACATCTACAGGTTTTGGTGTAATGGAAAACCTTACATGGTATCAGAGCTTACGGTGGGACGAAGCTCTATCTCTCAAAAACAAGATTTTTGACAGATTTCTACATGAAATTTGAGAAATAGCTCAAAAATATAGCACTGCACAAGAATCCAAGGCTTACCACACAATACCCCAAGTAAAGAACTTGTTGATCAAGATTGCTTTATTGACTATGCTAGGTGTGATGAATTCCTAAAATGTGTAGTCTGTTCGACCTTACATTTCCCTTTCTGTTTTGATTTTCAGGTTTCTATAGGTGAAGCATTCACTCCAGGACATCCAGATGGCATCCTCAGTAGATCTCTTGATTCCATACAATTTCCACTCATGGAAAGGTGATATGGAGATTCAGTTGTGCTCCAGAGGACTTTTTAGAGTCACCATGGACACTGAAGATGAGCCTGGATCCGCTATAGAAAAATCAATATTCTTGAATAAGAAGGATGAAGCCTTCGGTTTCTTGTGCCTCTCTATTTCTCGATACCTTTTCTTCCATCTTGTGGGATTGAAGACTCTGAAAAAAATATGGGACAAATTGGAGACTCTATACAGAAAGCATGATGACTTGAGGGTTTACCAGCTTGAAAATGAACTCATGTCTCTCCAACCCTCCAACTTCGAGACTCTGAATGATTTCTTCACAAATTTCAAGCATACTATTTTACTCTTTAAGCAATGCAAAGTGGAGAAGGAGGATGATCAGCTCATCCTCACCATACTCTCCAAAATTGGGGCTGATTATTTATTTTTTGTTTCTAAATTCCGTGCAGGGAAGCTCACAATCCCTAGATGGAATATGCCTACACTCAATGCCTTCATTGAATCCCTAACATGTGAACATGACAAGCTTGTCCATATGGGGATCATCAAATCTTCCTATGATCAAGCCCTTCATGTCTCGGGGCTCAAATATTTGAAGGATAAAGGAAAGTAGCAAAAGAATAAAAAAACTAAATTTGATGCTCCTAAGCCTAGAGTTGAAAATCAGCAGCATGATGAGTCTTCTGGCTCAAGGAAGAACAAAGGAAAAGGGCACCATGGCAAGGAAAAAGTAAAGTGTTCTTATTGTGGGAAGGGCTTCCACCCTGAACATGCCTACATGAAGAATAAGCTTGATGAAGCTACCTCTCTCCTTGAGAGAAATCACATCAATCTTCCAGAAAGATTTCGGAGGAGAGATCAGCAAGATCGGGAACCATAGCATGAAAAAGGTCATGCCCTCATGGCAAGCACTTCAAAGTCCAAAGCACTGTTGATTGACTCTAGAGCTTCAAACCAAATGATGGCTGAGAAAGACTCCTTTTCATCCATGGAGACTAGAAAATCCATCCCCATCCACATGGGAGATGACTCCACCATCATTTCAGAAGGACAAGGTACTGTTGATCTTGAAAATGGTTTTTTTTCAAATGTTTTGTATGTACCATCTCTGGCATCAAATATCCTTAGTGTCTATTATATGAAACATACAGGATTTCCTAAGAGAGTTTCTTTCATCCCAAATGATGTTGAGATAAAAAAAATTGCATCCAGGAAACTCATTGCTAAAGGCCTTGCAAACCATCATGCAAACGCCTATGAGTTCTCTCACTTTGTTGCAGATGCAAAGCCCACTGCTCTGCTAACTCATGGAAATGAGGTTATTAGGATGTGGCATGAGATTTTTGGCAATCTTAATTTCAAATATTTGCAGCAATTATGAAAAAATCCATGGTTGAAGGCCTCCCAATCATCAAGGCAACCACGGGAATTTGCAAGGGCTGTGTGACTGGAAAACACCCTGAGCACAAGTTTGATCGGGGGAAGGCAAACCCAAGCTACATGCATATTGGGGCTGATACATTCTGATATCAGTGGTCTGATGCCTATCACATCCATGAATTGATCAAGGTATATTCTTACTTTTATTGATGATTTTTCAAGGTATACATGGGTTTTCTTTCTCAAAAAGAAGTCAGAACTATGTGAAAAATTTTCTGAATTGAAGGCCTTGATCGAAAATGCCTCTAGGCTTAAGATCAAAATATTGAGATATGATAATGGAGGGGAGTATGTCAGTAATTATTTTCTGTACATATTCTCCCAAAGTGGTATTCAGGTCCAACATTCAATTCCCTACACTCCCCAGCAGAATGGAGTAGCGAAAATGAAGAATCGGTCTCTCAAGGAGATGACCACTTACATATTGGAATCCAAGAAGATTGCTGCAAATTTGTGGGCTGCCCAATCATGAAATATAAATAATACATTCAAAATAGGGTTCCACACTCATACATGAAAGGGAATACCCCTTTCAAATCATACTTCGGACACAAGCCAGATGTGTCGAACCTACAGGTGTTTGGGCCCACTGCATGGGCCTGGATTCCGCTTGATAAAAGAAGGGCTTTGCAACCGCAAAGCATAGAATGTCTGTTTATTGGGTATATTGATAAATATAAAGGGTTCAAGCTGGTGGATATCAATACCAAAAATATCATCACCGAGAGAAGTGTCAAGTTCGATGAGCCTCTTCAGGAGGTGGAACTAGTGAAGGAGAAAACTGCTGAATTTCCTTCCTATTCTACTGAATATTTGGATGATGAAATTGGGGGTGATGACCCTGATTTGGATCCTATGATTTCTGATATAAATGTGCAGCAATAATCAAATTCTGAATCAGAACCTGAAGTGTAAAATCATCTTCCTACATGGGCCCAATAGACACTCTCCTCCGCACGAGACAACATTGGAAATTCGGATGATCCAAGGAGAACCCGATCTGATTTCCAAAGAGCAGGTATTGTGCTCTCTTGTCCTAATAATTTGCTGTCTGAAAATTGATATTTGATGATTATTTCAGATCCAAAATCCTACTATCATGCTCGGAAGGATCCGAGATGACAAGTTGCCATGGATGAAAAGATGAATTCTCTTCAGAAAAACACTACTTGGGTGCTAGTTTCTCTTCCTCCAGAAAGGAAATTGGTTCAATACAAGTGAGTGTTTTGGACAAAGTTTGATGCTGATGGAAGCACCTGAAAATATAAGGCAAGGCTGGTGGAAAAAGGTTTCTCTCAAGTCCAAGGAGTGGACTACCATGAGACCTTTGCACCGGTTGCAAAAATGGACTCCATCTGCCTTGTTTTGGCAATTTCAGCATCCAAGCACTGGGAAGTGTATCACATGGATGTTAAGTCATCCTTTCTACATGGAGATATTCATGAGAAGATATATATGAAGCAGCCCAAGGGCTGCATCACTGATCCATATTTGGTTTGTAAGCTAAAGAAGTCACTATACGGGTTAAAACAGGCCCCAAGAGAGTTGTATTCCAAGATGGATGCCTTCCTTCTCTCGCAAAACTTTCAGAGATGTAGATCATATCAAAATGTGTATTTATAGAAGTATGATAGTAATATAATTATAATTGTTTTATATGTTGATGAATTACTGATCATAGGTAGCACAGTTGCCTCCATTTCAACCATCAAAACTGCTCTCTACAATGCCTTTGAAATGAGTAATTTGGGGCTTCTAAAACAATTTTTGGGGCTCGAAATTGAGCAAAATTATAATGGGATTATGGTCACTCAGTCCAAATACATTTCATACCTATTATTCAAGTTTAACATGGCTGATTGTAGGCCTGCACCATTCCCTTTCCTTTCAGGGATCAACCTTGAAGAAGGAAAAAGCACACCTCCCATGGACTACACTATCTATCGACAGTTGATTGGTAGCTTGTTGTACTTGACACATTCTTGACCTGATATTTGTTATGTCATGAATGTTGTATCAAGATATATGCAGCATCATCATGATATTCATTGGAAGGAATCCAAGAGGATCCTCCAGTATATTCAAGGAACCAGGACCTACGGCATTCACTATGCTGCAAACTACGAGCTAGAGCTGGTTGGATACACAGATTCTAATTGGGTGGGTGATTCTATTGATCAGAAGTATACTTCCATATATGTATTCATGTTTGGTGGTGGCCCCATTTTCTGGTCAAGAAAAAATTAGGCTACCATAGCACTATCTTCAGTAGAGGCTGAGTATCAAGGAGTGGTGAATGCTTGCATCCAAGCAGTTTGGTTGCAAGGCATTCTTTCAGAGTTTGATATTGGTAGTAATTTGTCCACTATCCTATTTTGTGACAATAAAAGTGCTATTAAGATATCCATGGATCCAGTTACCAGGTAGATGACCAAGCATGTAGAGATCCATATGCACTATATCAGGGAGCTAGTGCATGACAGGATCATCATTCTGCAATACTACCCGACTGATGAGCAGATTGCAGACATATTCACCAAGAGATTTTTAGAAAAGAAGTTCACTTACCTCCATTCATTGTTGGGGGTGAGTTCATTAGTGTGATTCAGACTACTTTTAGTGTTCAGTGTTAACCTCATCGGGGTTCATTGGAGTCAGTGTAGTGCTACCTCTTGATGGTTGGTGAGTTGTGACATGTGTCTGATCTCTTTTAGTTGAGACTTAGTCATTTATTACACTCCGACCTTAGTTAGGGTTAGTTGAGTCAATTAGGGTTTTGATCAGTGGTTAACTGAGTGTGGACCATGGCTTATAGTCAGTTAATCTAGACTCACTCATTCAATTCGAATGAGTTCCTAAGGAATTCGAATTCTCTTCATTCATGCTTATAGCATGACATTGTAATTGTAATCATTCATTCTTTATGTGTGTTATACCAAAATCATGTCACCATCATGTGATAAGACATTTTACATACCTATTTGCCCTGAATCCCAGCTTTTGGAGTGGAAAATAAATGGTTTTTCATCAATCTTACATGAAAATCCCCAGCATCGTGCATGCCCCTTTATCTAGGAGCGGTACCCTTGTTCACACCACCCATACTCTATTGCCCATAAGTGGTGCCACCACTTATAGCCCTTAGTCCATAAGCAGTTATTACCAAAACCGCTCTGTCACTAAAGGAAAAATGCAGTACCCTGGGTTAAAAGGGAAAAAGAGAAGCTTCTCAAGGCTTCTAGATGATAAGCCTCGAGATATCCCTTATCCCTATTGTAGTAGGTTAGTTGAGCTCGAGATCCTCCATCCTAGGATCTTGGAGGCCACCTCACCCACAAATCTCTCAACCTATCCTATCCATCTAGCCTTATAAATACAAGCTTATGGCCATGGTTGAGGGGGAGAACATTGAAGGTATTGTTATGCTGTTGGATTGATCCTTGGCCCAAAATCATTTGGAGAGAGCATAGAGAGCTAGAGTCGGAGCTTTTGGGGATGAGAATTTGGTTTCATGGAGATGCATGTCAACACTAAGGCTTGGTTGTAAACTTCTTCATATTTCATTAATGCAAGTTGATTTTTGTCCCACATATGTTGTTGTTGTTATGATTTTGCATATATGTTGCTAGATTCCTTAGTCACTAGCATAGATTAGTAGATCATATTCTGGTTGCTTTGATCTATTTCGTGTTGAGCTTGATTGCAGGTACACAGTTGGACTATCAAATCCTTGTATTCTAGATATATATGGCATCTAGGGAGAGTCTTCAACCTCTGTCATCTATTTGTTCTGGTTCTGAACCATTCAGACCAATGGAACACCTTGATGTCCACAGGAGGTGAAATATTCCAGCTAACAAATCTAGTGACTCTGCTGGGGAGCATGCATATCAGTTGTTCTGATCTTCCTCAGTCTGCAACTCTTGTCTGAATCTAGGCTCTGTTTTATTTAACTCTCTTTAGTCGGATCTGCTTTCTGACTTGCATTATTTGGGTTTGAAATTTCCAGATCCGTTCAAATCTGAGTCATTTCGGTCTTTTATGCTCTGTTTCCATATTCAATTCATCAGTATTTTCCTTGATCTAGTCTTTTCTGATCTGATCCATCGTTCTTTTTTTTTTTTGGCCATCTATAGGGAATCGTTCCCATGCTGTGTATGAGGAGCGGTTCCACCACTTGAACAAAGTGAGCAGTGAGCGATGCCACCACATGTAACCCATTTGCCAGGAGCGGTGCTATCTCGAAAACACTCTGTCAAACACCTCTGAAGCGCGGCACCAGGTAGGAATCATCCCGAAACACTTTTTCCTCATTTTTCTTTGCAAAAATTTGGATTTTTGTTGGGACGCGTACTCTAAGGATCATTAGTTTTGGTAACTCTGCGGTTGTTGAGGAAGTTTGTAAGAGGAGTTACAGGTCAAAATAGTCTAAGGGGTGTCGGGGTAAGTCAAAGCCCCTTTTTGTAATAAACCCATGGTTTAGATCTAGGGTTTAGGGTTTTGGGTGCCCATGGTTTGAAGCCATGGTTTTGTAATAGCGCGATGTATAAATAGGCATTTTTGTAAATAAGAAAAGTTAGGCTTTTTGATGTAAAGAAAGAAAGGCGAAGCTAAGGCTGATTGTGTAAGGAAAGGTTAAGTCCCAGCTGTGTGCGTGGACGACCTCTGTAGCTGTGTGCGCAGAGGCCTGCTGCTGTGTGCGCGGCTTGTAAGGACTGAAGGGATCTACAGCTGAGTGCATAGATCAAACTGTGGTTTTGTAGCAAGTTGAATAAAACACAGTTTTGTGGACGTAGCCCCTACACTGGGGGTGAACCACGTTATATCTGGTGTTGTGGTTTCTTGTGTTGTTTCTCTTTCTGTTGTCTTTTATGCATTAATAACTATATACATTTGATAAATTAGATCACTGCTAATAACAAGCTTCGCTGTGAATTCCCTGTAGTGGGTTAAGCAAGTCACGGTTGTTTATCTATCTGCGAAGTTGTATATGAGTGAATGATAAGCTGTGTAATTATTGATTAATAAGTTTATTAAAGGCTAAGGTACAGTAATATCCCTCTCTGCTTGCAGAAACCTGATTCTGCGGCACCCCATAGCTGTTTCGGGTGAGACTGCAACCTGCGCGCAGGTTGTTGCCGAAAGGGCCAACACTGTGGGTCTTTTGTTGGTGCGACATAAAAGGATTAAACCCGGGTCTGCCCTATTGCCCAACAAATTGGTTTCGTTTCCAGTTGAACTCAGTATTTGCTCAAGAGGGGTCTACGTCGTACCTCGAGGGCTATGTTCTGGAGGCCCTCTGTGAAGGAAATCGGTGATTTGTTTGCTGAGACTTATCTGAAATTCACGCAAGAGAACACAACTCTGCGTTGTAGCGCACGTGAATTTTTACAAAGGTATGTTTTTTGTGATGCTTATGAAATTTTCTTTGGTAGTATCCACATAGAGTTGCACCAGTGGTTGTCTAGGTTAACAGAGAGAAGGATGAACTTCCAAGCTCGACGGGTTGCCACATGGACCCCCACAAGGGTCAATCTTGTGCAACACATGAACAATGAGGTATCCCACGCTGTTGATTTCTGGACGACGCGAAAATTGGAATCCTTCGTGACAGAGTTTGCCATTGACACAAGTACCTCCTTCAGCGAAGCTGAACGACAGTTCTTCAAAGACCCCCGTGGTAAGTTTTTGAATTCAATAAGCTTGAGGATTAAAATACTATTGGCTGAAAAGGGTATATTGTTGTTTGAATTAGACTGCTATCTTAGTAGTACTAACATATGATTGCAAGTGATAATACCTTTGACGAGCAAAGTGGTTTGCTGCGAAGTGGAACAAGGTACAAGAGAGATTTTGACTCCTATTCCTTAGGTCAGGCTACCACGTCTTCCCCTGTAAATCCTGAAGAGTCAGACTCTGAAGAAAACCCTTCGGTTGGAAACCCTCCAG